>WOUH02000045.1:11971364-12045787 GCA_009936405.2 Stevia rebaudiana
CCCCCAACCCAACCCAACAAAAAAAAATTCATATAACTTCGTATATGGTCCGTTTATATCCATTTCATGATATTATTAAATTGTAGCTGGTTTAAAATTTAAACTATATCTTGGCTTTTTGTGGTATTAGACTTTATTTTATTTTAAATACTCACTTCACTATTTAACCTCCAACCCCTCACCGTCCTTCCCTCCATCGATTCCTTCATCTCTCTTCTTAAATCTCTCATCCCAACTCCATAACTATCCATTCAGCGATTATTTCAAATCTGTTTCATGGAACTTATACCTGGTCTCCCCGATGATGTCGGGTTAGAGTGTTTAATTCGGGTTCCTTACGACGACTTCTCCACCGCCGCTTCCATCTGCCGGAGCTGGAAGTCGGAGATCGAACTTCCTTCGTTCCGAAACCATCGAAAGTCCGCCGGATTGAGCCGTCACATCGTCGTGATGGTGCAGTCGCAGGTTGATTCTAGCCGGAAGCACGGGTTGCGGAAATATTCGGTTGCACCGGTTTACCGTCTCACGGTTTACGAGCCTGAAACTGGTAACTGGAGCAAGTTGCCGCCGATTCCCGGGTTTTCCGGCGGGTTGCCCCTTTTTTGCCAGATTGCTCCGGTCGGGTTTAATCTTGTGGTTATGGGCGGGTTAAACCCGGAGAATTGGGAGGCGTGTAATTTTGTATTCCTGTACAACTTCTTGTCAGCCACGTGGCGGCGTGGGCCCGACATGCCAGGGTGTACAAGGTCGTTCTTTGGATGTGCGTCGGACAATGATCGGAGGGTGTTTGTCGCCGGCGGACATGATAACGAGAAGAATGCACTCCGGTCAGGGTTGATGTACGACGTGGCAGAAGATAATTGGACCTCACTTCCTGACATGGCAGAGGAACGTGACGAGTGCAAAGGTGCGTTCCACCGTGGCAAATTCTACGTCATTGGCGGGTACAATACTTTGATGCAAGGGCAGTTTGGGAAAACCGCAGAATGTTTTGACCCGTCAACGTGGCAATGGGACTCAACTGAAGATGAGTTTTTAGGAGCTGACACGTGTCCGAGAACTTGCGTGGACGGTGGTAACGGGGTGATGTACATGTATCAAGATGGTGCGGTGGTAGCACTGGATCATTCCTCTAGAACGAGGATACCAAGCGATATGGATAGTGTACCTTGTATGATCGAATGCGGAGGACGGTTGTTGGCCGTTGGATCTGTTGGTTTTGGTGGGGTCCACGGTGTGTACGTGTTAAATCTGGAGAGCTCCACGTGGATAAAGACGGAGGTGCCGGAAGAATATTCCGGCCATGTTCAGTCAGGTTGTTGTTTGGAAATATGAATGTACATAAACGATGAAATAGTTTCTGAATCGCAATTTAGCTTATCATTAGTTTGTTATCTTTTATTAACAAATTACCATCATATGATCATTTTTGAAACATGCTCCAACTATAATTTTACAATACATAAAAAACTCAAACAAAATAATTAAAATTTTATGAAGTATGATTCGTTGATAAATTACAAAAGGACAACAAAAGTCCAAGCAAATGTAAAAATAAATAAAACTGTAAGTTTAATTAACTTTCATGGTGTTATAAAGAACCTGCCATAAGATCTTGTACATGTGCTTTTTCAAGTACATTTTCTGCACTTTTTCTCTGCCTACAAGTCCAAAACGCTGTCGTTCGGATGGGTTTTCAAGTAAAAACCGGAGGTGTTTTGAAAGTACGGTGGTTCCTGGGTGGCCAATGGGATGTACAAGTCCGGTCACATTGTGTTCAACAATCTCTTTTGTACCCCCTGCATCTGTTCCAAGCACCTACAAACACAAGGGGTATAATAGGAATATTTAAAAATTGCTAAATTGGATGTTATTTTTTCTTTGTTTATATGTTTTCCTAATAATTACCGGGAGACCAAATGCCATTGCTTCAATTGTTACTCTTCCAAATGTTTCTCCAAGCCCCTGTGCTCATTTAATTGGTCAACAAATAAATAAATAAATAAATAAATAAGCAGTTTTGAGTGTTTGGATGAAAAATCAGTTGGAGTGAAATAAGTTGTTTCTAACAAACAGGTTATTAGCTCTTAATTATAAAGCTTAACATAAACTGTTTAAACAACCAATCACACATTCACACACACCTTATTTGGACATCATGTCTAGATTAATTTTTTTTATAAATAAGTATTGCATTAATTATGATTAATCAGATATAAATTATAGGCGAACTATCATATGAACCTGTCTCCTTTTAGCTGATTTTCTACTTATGTTTAAAGAAAATCCAAATCTACCATTTCATATTTATAAAATTTGATTTTTTTATTGTAACAAACACAAAGAACAACGTATAATAAAGAAATATGATTATGATACCTGGGAATTTATAACATAAACATCTGCTGCAGAATAAAGTGAAGCAACACGAGTAGTCGCGGGAGTCCAAATCACTGAATTTATTAAATCCGAATGATTCGATACGAAACCAAGAAGTGATTTGACATAAATAACCTTGTTACTCTTGGACCCAACTGAACCAATTAGAAGCTTTATATCTTTCCCCTTTTTTTCTTCACTTCCCCTCAACATTTTTTTAAAACTTTCACCATCATCAACAATTCCACCTGGCATTTTATTTTTTGCCAACTGTACCGATTCAAGAAGCGATAGATGACCCTTTGCAGGGTTTATACTGCTTAATGCCATTACAAGCATATCACTATCTTTTAATCCCATTTCTTCTCTTACCAATTTTCTTAATAATACCCTTTTCTCCAGCATTTTTTCAGTGGTGAATGCAGGGGTATTTAGGGAACAAGAAATTCCAGCCACAAAAGCTAATTCATCATTAACAGAAAGTGGAACTATAGAGGGTATGGATTTAAACTTAATATTTTCTTCTTCACACCAATTTAACCATTGCTTAGATTGTAATTCAGAGAGAAATACTAATGTTTTCACACGGTTTAAAACACGCTTAGATCGATCAAAATATTCTTTTCGGTTTTCCATGATCCACCAAACAAGGTTTCGTGTTCCCGCCACTGAATGGTCAAGATATTGTTCTGCAAGCATTTAACAAATCGTCATTAAACTAATATTCATTAATTTATTAATTACTGATTGAAAAAGATATCTTACCAATCCATGATGCACAAACAGCTGAACCTGCTATAACAAGATCTGCTTTCATGGCAGCTTTGAAACTGAGTTTATCTTTATCCTCAAGAACTTTAATCTTTTTTCTAGAAAGTTCTGGAAGCAATCCACCCTTTCTGCTAAGAGCAACTACAGAAACAGTGGCCCCACAACTCAAAAGCTCCGAAGCTAACTCCATCATTGAAAGTGGAGCTCCGGTCATTGAAAGTTCATGGAAGATCAAAACAAACTTTCTTGACCAAACAAGTCGAGCAAATTGACTTTTTCTATCACATGTTCCTGATCTTTTAACAGGACTCCATTCCAAAACTCGGTCTTCAATTGAACCAAACGGGCCAACTAACATCCCGTAACTGGAATTCATTTGAGGAATTTGTTCTTCTTGAACTTCAACTTCTTTACTGTTTTCAGTTTCCAATACCTTTTTCTTATTACCACGTTTTGAACCAGAACTAGAACCACGTCTTGATCTTTTGCTCTTTTTTTTCACAGATATATTGATGTGTGATACACCATGAGTGTCATTCTTTTCCGTCACCATATCCGTCTTCTTCACATCAGACTGATTGACACTGATCTTAACCTCATATGTCAATGCATCATTACTCGCACTCAACTCAGAGCTTGGATCACTTTTATCTATTTCATCACTTCCTCCAAAAATACCATCCTTGTTATCACCATGAGCCCACCTTGACTGGATATAGAATCCAGCATAAGCCCAAAGAGTGATCAAAAGCAACCAAAATACTATCCTGTTGCTTCTAAAACAATTGGTATTGAAACCATTGATTCTCCCATCCTTTCTAGGGGTTCTACTTGAGTTCAATCTTCTAAATGAAGGAGATCCTCTAGGTGTTGATTTACCGGATAATACGGATTTTAAAACTGGGCGTGATGATTGTCTCCCTGAGTTTCTTTGCACATCTATTTGATTATAATCATCCATATTCCTTTCAATTGATTTCATGCAACATTAGATCATAGCACGTGTATATCCAACAATATCAGTGATTACACTCAATTAACTTTCAGAGATCACCCTTACACAGATCCTAAAGTTGCATCCTAGACAACTGAATACACATTAACTTGCTTGCAGAATGCAGATTCAGGTGTTTTGAACACACAATCTACAGATTAATAACTGCAGCATCTCATCTCATCTCAAAATTTGATATATTTTCGAGTAGCAGTGCAATGAAGTTACGAGAACTTATGTGCACTCCTGTGGCTGTGCGTTCGTTGACAAACAAATCGGAATTGACAGATAATCAACTAGAATTTGAACATCGAAAACACATCCAAATCATATTGTAGAAACGTAAAATTCAATAACATAAACACAAATTTGATTTAGCTGTTACAAACCGATAAAAATTGCAAACAGATCGAGGAAAGGATCTCTGAAGCTGAACAAATAGATCCTCACAACTAATGGCTGCTTAATCTTGTAATTTGATGTTTTCTTCAGCGGATCGATGGATGAACAATGTCAGTTCAATCGCCTGATAAATTTTAGAAGCAAAAAACGGTGAAATCGTCGATTTCAAGCTTCTCGCAGCTTCACAACAATAAGTTTGACTGTCAGTCTGCTATAGGGGTTTTGTGTGTAAGACTGTAAGAGTGAGGGGAAATGTGTGAAAGTGAGGAGAGAAGTCTCACGTGCGTGGCACGTTTGTTGACGGAAGAAGACGGAGGAAGTTTAAGCAATAGTTACATCTAACGCCATTAACTTTCTCATATGGTATATATGATCCTTGTAACTTTAAGCTAGTACTTACAAGCCCTTCTACTTTAACAATGTTTTAGCGAGTTTATTTAACGCAAGGTTTTATATTTTGAGGTTTATTTAAACGAAAGGAAGTAGAAGTGCTATTGCTATCGTGTATCCTTCGGAAGGTTAATAAGATGCAGTTGTAACATAAGAAAACTCGTTAAGTTTTTAAAAAGAGTATGCTGTCGAAACCTTTGAACCACCATCTAATAGACAAATTAATTTTAGATATAGTTGCATTTATCACATAAATTATATATATGTAATAGGATACAGAAAATATAAGAGATGAGATACAGAGATCAAGAAATAGTCGTTTATAACTTTTGTGAATTATAAAGTTCAAAACTATATTTATATGAGAAGAGACGAAAAATAAATATTTATCTCTTTACACTCACTCAAAAACATAAGCATATTAACGAGCTCACGATTTCACGACTTGACCCGTTTACATATGTTTAAAAACATAAACATATTGTTTAAAACATACGCTATATGTTCGAACCTAAACTGACATGTTTACATATACATATGTAACACTTATTTTACATATGTAACATACAATTATACATATGCAACCATGTCTATTTAGAAAAAAAAAAATTAAATCCACTAACGATTTTTATAATTTACCAGCAGTTATAAAACTGAATGTACAATCTTCGTAAAAAAATAAGAAAGAAAACAATTGTTGTTACATATGTGAAATATGAGTTTTAGAGTTTTCCAAATCATGTGAGTTTTCATTAAATATATATCTAGTAGGATTTCTCATATGCAATCTATATTATAATTCCATTTTGTAAGAATTTTTCCGGTACAGACTCTCTTTACTTCATCATGTTACATTATCTCTTATTATAGAAAATCAAAAAAAATTAATGGTTAACATTTCCAACCACCTAATTTGTTTATATCTTTAATTATAATATTTCTATTGAGGTCATTCATTATTTATTGTCCTTCTGCCATTACAAAAAAATATAAATATTTTTGTCCTTACACTTTAATGTGGTAATAAATACATTTGATACTTGTATTAAATACATTATAACCATAATAGTATTTTCCTTTATCAACTATTCTATAAAACAAGTGTTTGGTACATCTATATTAAAATTGTTCTTACATTTCAAGAATTTATTTATTAGAAAAAGATTTTGGAGTTACAAATCGTGTGGTATTGACAACCATTAGAGCATTCATACCATTTTGTACGCAATCACTTAATGTACTACATTAAACGATTCTATTATTAATATGTGGTATCCAACCCAAATTCACAAAAATAGATACTTGATCAAGAAACTATACTTCTCTATATAATTCAATTGGAGTTTGAACAAACACAAAACTTTAGTTTGAGAAGGAAAATGGATGGCAAGAAGATGATGTTGATGATTGGCATGATCATAATGATGATCATGGGGATGGTGGTAGGGCAGGGTGGAAGTGGTACAACTGTTACCAATCCTGTTCCTTTTACTACTTGTTATACTAGGTGCATGTTTTTTTGTATGATTGAACCCCAAAATGCTTGCTCATGTACCTCCACATGCCTCAAAAAATGTCTTGATACACCTACAACAATGGCAATGGATATGGATGAACATACACAAAATCTTGGCTATTGCAAACTTGGTTGTGCTACATCTTTGTGTTCTAACATTAGCAAGCCACAAAATCCGGGTATGTATTATTTCCACATGTTTTTTTTTTTGTAACTTAAAACGTGTGAACTTTGAAAAAAATTGAAATTAGGGTTTATATACTTTCGTCCATTTCGTCTAACATTGCGATGAAGTGGATGTGAACGTTAACAATATCGGCTCAAGAAAATAAAAACACGTGCACGATTGTTGTTTCTTTGTGGCCATATGTAACCTAAAGCCGTATAACACAAAGATGATCCCTTGGTGGTTTTTATTTTTGTTATAATTTGATTTTTGTTTTCCTTGTTACTTTTTCAGAGGGAGAAAGTATGGGAAGATGTGTGGATTCTTGTTCTAACAAGTGCACCATGAACTATTAATTGTCGCTTAATTGAGAGATATTTGTTTTCTTCGAATATGATTGTGGTGGTTGACTTTAAGCTCATTGACCATGTAATAAAATTTTAATTATTATTGATCATGTGTTATGAAAAATCCATTTAAAATGTTAGCTTGAGTTGGGTTTTTGATTTAGGAAATTAAACGAAAATCGTATCTTTTATGTTTGATGTCGATTTTTATTCGGATCAGATTGTACCCTAGAGCATCATTCTTTCATTATATAAATATTTTATATTAAAAGAAATTTAAATTCTTTTTAGTTTTAATACAAAGCAAAGCTACATGAATAATTTTTTTATCGTATTGTCATGATAAGATTCTGCCTATTCAAGAGGACAGAATATTAAATTATTAATTCTGAGTGGAAAGCTCGTAAGCTTTCCCTACAGTATCCTCATAACACATTTTAACCCTTAATTTTTAATAATTTATATTAAACTCACTTTGTCTTAAAGTAAAGAATGGTTGTTAACCTGTTCTTTTTAAGCATAAACACATAATAAGAAGACAAAAAAAAAAAAAAAAAAAAATCAAGATCACAGAGTACATTGAAAGATTGTAAGAATGTGAAGAAATTAAAATTAAAGTGAGGTATGCAAGTGACTAACACATAAAAACAAGAATGATGGTTGATGATTTGAGTTCATTACGAGCTCTTCAAAACAGAATGTGTCTTTTAGGCGATTTTCTCTGTTTCTCATGGCATAACAGGTGCCTTATACATTGTCACAGAAGTCATAGGAACCCGAAAATGAACCTTGAACAATAAGAGTATGAGGATTGAGAGACTACACGAAAGAAGTTTTGTGTGTTTAGGAGAATTGCTTGTTAATTCTATTGTTTTTGTTTCAAAAAGGAATACCTTAGTTTGTAGAAACAAAGTCAACTCGTTTTGAAGTAAAACGAAAAAATAAAATAAATTCCCTTTAACGTCTCTGATGCAACTCAATATGTCTAAGTTTGATTGAAATTATTATAATTTTGTTTCAAGCTGTAAATAAACCTGCTCGACAATGCGACTTGAACAGTAGGGTAATCAAAAGCAGTTGCAAGTGATGTCTATTAGTGATACAAATTGCGTAAAAAAGGCCACATTACACTTATCACCTTATTGAAAATGTGCTCGTGTCTAAGTTAGGGTATTTCACAAGACGTTAGCCGAAACTAGTTCTTAAAGAAAACCGATTTGAGCACCATTAAATGTGACGGGTGATGTGGTGTCCATATAAAAGATAAGATGTTCATGGCTTAATTCATCCTTCCACTACGTAAAACAATTATGTTTAGTTTAATATGAAAAGAATATAAAGACGTTACCAAGACAAATGACTTTTAATAATTTGTTTTTATGTTTGAATATGGACGTGCCATTATAGTAAGTGCCAAAGAAAATCCTTGTAAGAAAGTATATGCATAAGAGAAACAGAATAAAATGACCTAAGAAATTATATTATATTATTCTTTAATAATATAAACTTCAGATTTATTAGATTGTGCATTTATTTTTTGGATTTGCAGTAGGGCTAGAAAGCATAAAATTGAAACCTTGAGAGCATGCAAACAGGAGCCTATAACCATTATAAGAAATTTCTACCACCACAATAAAAGGTAATTTCAAAAGAAAAAAAAAATAGGTAAAAACACCACTAGAGAAGAGAGTAAAACTAAAAAACTGAAGCTCAAGTATGTCCCCCAATTACACCACCCTTAAATTCATCCCTTCTACATTTTCCATCCAGATTTACCTACAAACACAAAAAAAAAACCTTACCAAAAGATCAGTTTTATTGTTTTTTTTTTTAGTTTTTTTTGGCATAGTTATGATTTCTATCTGATTCAAACACTTGAATCTTACCTGAAAAAGAAGTTCTATAAAGCAAGAAACAACCGTCTTGAGTGAATTAGTAAGAACTGCCATACAAACACAAGATAGAGAGCCAAAAATCAGCAAATGCCATAAACAATAATCAAAAAGAGGATAATACCAAAGAAAAAAACTAAGAAAAATTCAATTATTTACCAGAAAAAAAAAAGATAAAAATTTTCACACGCGCCTAACAAAATGAATTTAGGCGGATGGCTTTTCTGCACTATCCGGAGGACCCCAGTCTTCATCGGCCTCATGACCGTTAACAATTACAGGACCGTCTGAAGAATCATTATCCTTAGCAGCATCTACATCTTTGACTTTTTCTTGACCAACTTCTTCTTCACCATCAACAAATTCCTCCTCCTTTTCAGTTTGTTCTACATCCTGTGCCTATAAAAAATGACAAAAAAAACATTAATAAAATTAAAACTAGATAACACAAGCAAAACCTCATAACCATATAAACTTTAACACACACTTAAGAACCATATTATGGTCAAACATAACACTTTTACCAGACCGTCATTTCTAAAAAAAAGCTAATCATAAAGCTTATAGCTGTAATATGATGTATTGGAGCGGTCCAACAAGGCTAAATTACATCTATGGTAAGAAATGTGACCAAAAAATCAGAGTCTAACCAACCATATAGGAGAATGGAAGGATAATATTCAGCATTATTAAATCCTCAAAAAAGATTTTGTTTTTTTCTTTTTTAACATACAACAGGAAATATTATGTTTGTGAAAGTAAGATCTAGTTACTACATCCCTCAGATTAGGAGAGTAAAAAGTGTGAAGAAATAAATTTACCTCGTGATCCAATTCTCCATTTTCATCTAGTTCCTCATCATCCAATTGCATGTTCTTGAAAGTTTCAACTAATGTAACATGCGATCTATTAACATGATTCACATATTCTGCTGCTGGAGGGTAATGGCCCCTACAGAAATTTAGAGGAGAATTATTTATTATCATTAGTATTGTCCATTTTTAGAAGCAAATGCCAATGATCAATGTGCTAATTATGCTCACGAAATCCGTATTAAAAAATCGAGACAAAAACACAAGCCAGATCAACCCAATCACAAGTAAATGGGTCAAAATTGCCACATTTTATTGAAAAAAGATGGGCAATCTAACCTTGTTTCTGCAGCATTTGCCTCAACTTCTATTGCAAGTTGCCAGTCTTCAAACATATTTGAGTACTCCTCAGGATCTGCTAAAGATTCTGCAGCCTTCTGGTTAACCTGCAGTTAAACCATGTCACAAAAATCACCCAAAATCGTATCATTTTATATCCTGTAAATTTGGTAAATAAACAGTGGGAATGAATAGTAACCTTTTTAAGGTCATTTTTCCAAAGGGCGACTATTTCTGAAACTTTGCTTGGAAGGTAAGATCGTGCCATCAAAGCAGCCTCTGGAATCCTATTGCTGTAAAAAATAATAATTTCAGATACAATGTGTTCAAGACCAGACCGCTCGCCTTACTGGTTGACCGGTCGGATTGGTCAGACCGGTTGAACCAGATTTTGAAAACCGGATGATGTTATAAAGAATATATAACTTTATATAGCTAATTTAAAATAATAAACTGAATTCCAATTTAACCAGTCCCGTTCACCGGTCCAACCACCTAGCTTGCCGGTTTAACATAAAAGCGGTTTAAATAGGCCAACTGATCTGGTCTGAAAACACTGTTCAGCCAACTTCATGCGGTCGTTTGAATATAGAATTATAGATGTAAAAAACATAAGGACAAACCTGTCAACCAATAACTGCAGGCAATCTTCTAAGTTACCCAGCATAAATAAACAAGCAAATGCAACATTATTCTTTCCACTTTCTTTTGCAAGAGATGCAAGTTTTGCAATTTCTTCAGCATCTCCTAATGAAGAATAGAGTAGTAACAAACCACTCAAATCATTTGCATGTTTCAAACACTCCTCAGCCATATCCAACTGCAATATGCAAGATATTGTCATTAGAAATATCCCACTTAGATCGTTTGATCTCGTGAACCAATTATAATTTGACCAGCTTTTTTTTCACAAATGCAAGGTTGTTCTAGATGCCTTTACATGATGATAATAATTTATGTTCCATAAAAACTAAAAAAAATGTACCATTCCCGTAGACATAGCCAGTTCACCCAACTGCTTCCATTTTGACTCGCTTTGAACTAGCAGCGCGATATCCTGTATAAAATAGTAAAATTTGTAACAATAAATAAGGATTTCTATTTCTAAAAGCAGTCAAAAGTGGCAATTTCACCTTTGCAATATCTAGTTTACCAAGTTGAATGGCCAGATCAAATCTATAGTCATGATCTGTAGAAACTTCCAAGGCCTCTTCTATCATCCCTCGTGATTCCAGAAAACGAGCAACACTGTAAAAAACAAACATGTAATTTATTAAAATCTAAAAACAATATTATACATGTTAAGACTTTAAAAGTAGAGAAATTATGTGGAAACAAAAAGTTAATAAAAAAGATATTTGAACTCTACCTATTATGATGCTCCTTTGGAATTGATGGCAAAAGTACACTAGCACGTTCAAGTTCACCACGCATCACAAGTGTCTTGTACTCAATTAAGGTGAGAAGCAAGGTGTATCCAATGACACTAGAATGTAAATAATACAAAAAAAACAAGGTCATTATTCATTAAAGAATTATGCTTAAATCTTTGTACCTGCAAAGATAACACTCACTTGAATTCTTTGTCAATGAGATAAACCCTGCTTTGGTTAGCTAAATATCCTAGAAGATACATTGGTCTATCCAAATGAAACATTGTGGTTACCTGAAAAACCATCAACCCATTGGTTGATTCAAATATTAAACAAACATGAGAAAATTATTGTAAGTTTGTAACAAGTAGTAATGAGGATCTTAATTCTTACCTCTCCACCCACACAGTAATTAAGCCTCCATGAAGAATTATTGTAAATAAAACAGTCTCCAACCCATAATCCAGTTCTAACTCTTTCGTTTACTTCATAAAGAAGTTCAAATGAATCCTCAATACCTTGCTCATCTACAGTTCTTCCACTATCTAATTGGGCAGACACCACATCACGCTATAAAACAAATAAATTTTATTACATTAGCAAATATCTTTCAAGAGAAAAGGTATACAAAATAAGCTGAATTTTATCTCACATTGTACTTAAGTATGTAGAATGATGAATCACTAGCAATTGCCACCAGATCGCCACTATCAGCCCAGTAAAGATTCTGAGAAAAGATGAAAATCATGAAGATCATTCAACTGAAACTGCATATGATATGATTGATAAAGAATGAAAAAGTATTGTTTACTTTAACATTGACGTCAATCCTTTGAATCAATCTACACTCAGCCCAGTCATAGAAACATATAAAATCATTTGAGCACATAGCTAGCAAAGATCCTCCAAATATTTTTTCAGCTGAAAATGTTGGCCGAACACTCTTCTTTTCCTGATTAAATAAATCCAAAACAAAAATTATGACCAAGATTATAAATGATAGTTTTATTCAGCCATAACATGCATCAGATGCTTACACAACACTGATATGTGCAATTAATGCAGATTTTAGTTAACAGAATGCCATGTTACCACTTTCACCCTTAATTTATTGAAGATATCAAACAAATTGGAAACTTGCAACATTTTGTGATAAGGGTAAATGAGAAAACTAGTAAACCGTAACCATCCATATTAAAAAAAGTGGACCATTATCTGAAGACATCAATGGTTTGATTGTTAAGTGGAATAATTATGAAAAATTATACAAACCTGAAAAGATTTGTTAAAAATTTTGATCTTGGTTGTACTTTCCCTGACAGCATATTCACCATCAGATGACCAAACAATCTCCAATGCAGAGCCAAATGATCTATTTCTCCATGCCAAAGCTGTATATATGATGTATTCTCCGTCACCACATACAACCACAAACCTCCCATTTGGGTTGTGCTTTAAACTCTGCACAAACAAGAAAGAAATTGGTTAAAACTAGTGAAAATCAATTGTCATTGTTTCAAACTAAGTGTCAAAGGTTTGAGTTTTCAATTTCAAGGTATCGTAAATTTAGAAACTAACTCATCCTCATAACAGTATATTCACAATTACATATATATAAAGCGATGCAGATACGATCTTTTAGAGTTCATATCTATCATCAGTTTAAAGACAGACAAAATAAGCACAACTCACTTGGGGGTAAAGATCACATGTTCCCAGCTCCTTAACTGCTAAAGGCAGCCTCTCTCCATCAGAAACCTGAAAAATAAAGGAAAGAAAATGTGCAGTGTCCACGTGGCAGAAATATTAGAAGAAGTACAGACGATTTTATTTTATAATAACTTTGACATGACAAGACGAATGTGAACCCAAACCTCATAATCAGCTCCAACACTCTTAATGTTAACAGTCTGAATTTCATTATGTTTAGCCCATATAATTTTTCCACTATTGTCCATGCTAGCAACAGGTTCTTCCCGTCCAATTTTCACCATTATTGTCCCTTCGTCATATCCCATAACAATCCTATAAAAAGGAACAAACGAATTTTAAAAAAAAAATGATCCTAAAAAGTTTAAAATACACACTTAAGGACAGCATATAGTATCATCAGCATTGTTGTAGTATACGTAAAACTCCAAGCAAACCTCTTTAATTAAATAATTCATTTGACAGAACTAAAGAACTTGCACTGGAAATTCAATATTTCGTCACATGAACAATAAAGAAACCAAGAAGAATCTTCAAACATACAGCATAAATCTAGCTGTAACCAAAAAAACAAGAAAACCTGCTAACACATGAATAATATAAACCACAAAACGAACTTACCGCCTTGAACCTTTCATACATCCAATAGCCCAAACCCTTTCAAGTCCATAGTTCAAGGTGTTTTCAAGTCTGCAAAAAACAAAAAGAACTTCAAAAAAATGTGGCATGTTCACAAAAACATGTACAAGTTCACATATTTTTGTCATCATAACCTTTGAATGGCTTACAACCTTGAATATGTTGGTAATATGTACTACCACTTGAAGTGATACAACTAGAACCGAACCATTATCATTAAACAAAATTCAATGAATCACAGTAAACATTAGAAACACACTTTGGTTGTCTAATTTAATGTCAGACACAAGATTTACCTGTAAGTGGTTGCATGCCATATACGTACAGTACCATCTTCAGAACCTGTAATTATGATCGGGAGCTCGGGATGGAAACAAACAGCAGAAACATTGTGTGTATGACCTTCTAGAGTCTGGACACAAGATTTGGTTTGATAATCCCATACCTGTTTTGAATTATTTGTAACATGAGACATAAGTAACGATTTATAGAAATCTATAAACATAACTGATGAAAACTGTGGAAGACCACTGACCTTAGCAGTGTGATCATCAGATCCAGTAATAAGATAAGGTTTATCTCCACCAGTAAAATAATCCACACAATTTACTCCTTTGAGATGGGCGTCCAATGTGAAGTTAGGATCAGGTGATCCAAGATTCCAAATCTATAATTTAAAAAAGAAACGGTGCACAAATGATTATCTGATACTGTAGGATGTTAACCTGATCAGTGTCAGTTACTAGTATGGGGTTGTTTCAAGGAAATAGTTTTCAAACTGAAAGAATTATAACAGAGAACTATAACAAATTAGTATAAAAACAAACCATAATTTCATTGCAAGTATATATTATAATAGAAAAAATTATTAAAAAAATAATAAGACACGGTTACTGAAAATTTACTTTTTATCAAAATTCTGAATTCCAATGGAAGTGTAAGCAATTCCACCCATAATTCTTAGGAAATTAAATTACTTCATTTAATAGAATAGAGGAATTCCAATATATTCCCTTTTGCCAGACAAACACCCCATGAATCCCTGTAAATTACAGCAAACTAAACACTACACACCAAAGTGTTTCTGAGACAGAAAGATAACCTTTATAGTGCGATCAAGCGATGCACTTGCGAAAGTATTGGTGTCTTTAGGATTAAAAGTCACTTGCATGACATAGTGAGAATGACCCTCAAAGATTTGAGTACATAACCAACTTTTCTCCCAGTCCCAAAGCTTTATAAGCATGTCATCAGATGATGATAATACATATGGTAGTGTAGGGTGAACCGCCACACACCGGATGTAATCCGTATGTGCTTCGAATACTTTGACTTTATCCATCGTATTGTAATTGTATACCCGAAGAAACATATCATCTGCACCAGCAACAACCCACTGCTTGCGTGCTATGAACTTTGCTGATCTGACTGCAAAATAAAATATCTTATCATATAAGGCTAAAACCATGCATAATAACACGCAATAAAAAAAATAAAGTCTGATGGTAGACCTGGTAGCTCGGTAACCTCAAAGGATTTTACCATAACCTGCAAATAAAAATTACAAGACATGTGATGGTCAATCATTGAAAATCTATCATAAGAATATATTGGAATTAGTAATGCCTACAGATGTAAGAGAAAAGGTAACTGATGAATTGAAGTATAATTATTTACTTATCTTCACAACTCAGAAGATGAACATATATTTAGTATTTACATATCTTTTATCAGTCCATAACATTCCTGAGAATGCCATTTTACAACTATAATCTTGGACGTATGTTACAAACTAAAGGAATAGTAACTCGACTTTGCTTCTAAAAAGTGCACAAGGTCATTGCGTGCGGTTTAGATATAACTTACTTGCTACAATTGAGCTGCATGCCTGTAAATTGCTTACTATTTTTATGCAAGACAATAGAACCAACTCTCTTCACAGCATGAGACTATGAGAGGAGTAGTAGTATTGTGCGGGTGTCGGGTCAACTTGGGTCTGATGTACACATCTTTACCCTGCATTTTTGCAAGAGGATGTTTCCACGACTTAAACCCGTGACATTCAGGTCACATGGAAGCAGCCTAACCATTGCTTCAAGGTTCGCCCCTAAGACTAGCATTCTAGAAAGATAAATACCATAAATTATGTGTTTTCCTGCTAATATATTGAGACTCTATAACAAGTGTATGTATGTTCACTTTAGAAGTGTTAACCATGTCTTGTAAATGCAAATATTTTAGAAGTTACAATCCTAAAACTTACTAAACTGATCTCATTCATACCTGAGTCTGGTAATTCCAGATGCACACTGTCCCTGAATACAAACTTGCTAGGATCCTGAAAAAGAAAAAAAACAAAAGCACCATTACAGCTAATTCATGTAGCTGTTTACGATAAATTCCATGAGCCTTAAGCCATTGCAACTATTACATAAGAGAATCTACAGATCACTACCTAGCAAAGTACATCAATTTTACAACTGAAAAAAAAACACCAGTTACTGAATTCAGTTACAATGAATAGGAGTGTAATTACCATGGTTCCGTTGGGTGCAGATCCACGGATTTTACTCTTTCTGATCTTTGAGCGAGTTTCCTCTGCCAAAAAACACTCATAATTAGCACGATAAGCTACTTGATAACAAAAACAACAATGAGTACATTCAATATGAATAGCAAAAGTACCTTGATCTCAAGTCTGAGCGGCTGCCCCAAAATGAAAAACAAAAAATGAAGTTTCAGTTAGCACACCAGATCCCAAAATTCGTTAAAATCTCAGCATAACATAAGAACGCATTGAACCAGTGGTCAATCATATGGAAACAGAACAACCGGATCCAAATCAAAATTAAACAAACACGCGAATCAAGTAGAATTGTGAACTCACCATTGTTAAGCGCTTTGATCGAGAAAACGATTGTTGATACGGTTAAACCTAGGATTGGAGCAGGAAATCCGATCAGACGACCGATTAGAGAGAGACGTTCACCGAATCTCCGTCCGAATCGAGCGATTTGTGAGTTTGAATTAGTGGAGAGATGAAAATGGAGATCAAATCGCGTAACAGCGCCTTTGAGAGTAAAATAGGGTGCGGTTGAAGATACAAAGGCAAGTGTATTTTGTTTAGTACATTGCAACGACCAACGTTGCGCAAATTTTTCATAGTCTTTCTTCTAATGATTTGCGGTTTAAGATGTATTTATTTATTTTAACTATTAAATGAATAAAATGTAGGCATAAAAAAACAATATAAATTTATTTAACTTACTTATCTATTTAATTGAATAAGTCTAGTCATTTAATCATAATCAAACTCTGACTTTGAATTATCTTACCAAACATCCTAGCTAATTATTTCGTAATTGAAGCTTGAATCTTTTACGGGTTAATTAGATGGTATGTATGACCAAAACATTTTTGTTAAAGAGAATCATATATAAAACTCATAATAAATGGGCAAATGAATAGTAAAATGTCATCCAAATTCCAAACTAAAGTCTTTTTGACATGTATTAAGATCATTTTAGCGTCCATACACTTTCCTTTCTATTTTACAATGCTTACAAGTTAAAGTTGATGGATACATAGATTTTCCAACATGAGTATATGCTATCGCTAAAAAGCAATTAGGATAGCAAGAGCAATTAACACTTTAATCTCCTAACATAACGTATGCTTGGCCTTTAACCTATATGCAAATAATTTATACCGACACTTTGACTTTGACGATTTGACCTATACCTTGTATGTTTTTAATATTGACACCTTAATTTCCCATACAATGTTTATACCTTTTAACCTATAGACAACCTTTGGTATATACTACTATTCATGAGTTCATATAAAATGCAAAATTGATTGGTGAAAAAAACAAAAACTCTAGAATTTATTTTTATGTTAACTTTAGTATTTGACTTTCGATGGTTGGGCTCAAAGGCATCACGCCATGACAGGATCTAGAACACTTGAGCCTTGCTCAAACCGGTTCTTGCGTCATGAAGTTATTATGTCTTATATTGCTTGGACTCGAAAGAATGATTCATATGATAGTTAGCATATGGGCAATGGGCTTACGACAGGTTCTTTTCTTTCATTTGAGTTTAAGCCCAAAAACTTGTTTTGCTATACAAAACCAATTATTATCATATATAATAGCTGTTATTATCTATAGATGGGGATAAAAACCGGGTGTTAGTTTAAGGTACAGAAACTAGGGGTGCTCACGGTTTGAAAAACCGGCGGTATAAAACCGGACCGGACGGACCGGAATTGAAATGTATTTTATATTTTTTTTAAATCACATAATATGTATTTTATTTATTAAAATTGAACTTAGGCTAAAATGAATTCAAATTTGCTAATTGGGCTTATGACTTTATGGCTTAATTGAAATGAAAGTATGCTACTGGGCTCCTAAATTCGTAGCCATCTTTCTAATTAATATACCAGTTAGTGGTATAATGCTGAAGTAAACAAAAATTAAAGTCTGCAGTTCACTGTTTATTTTCGTTCGATACCAGTGGTACACAGTTTTCGTCAAAACTTTTAATTCTTTAATTGATCTTTATGGTATCCTCTTGTATACAGTGGTGGAGCTTGATAAGTTTGTCATGGGTGGCCAAGAACATATATATAGAATTTTAAGGGATTTTATGAGTGACCGGCCTATATATATAAAAAAAATTCGATCGAAATCGCGAAATTTACAATACAGACGAAAAAATCAGCAGTCGCTCGGGCAACCACTGGCCCTAAGTATGTTCCGCCCCTGCTTGTATAATCCTTAACTTCAGTTGATGTTCGTTGTTTAAGTTGTTTTCAACCTTATTTTTAACATGCAAGTATAGTTTCATCCCGTGCTATTCGATTAGTGAATTTGTTTTCAACCAAATCAGCATGTGATTGGTGATATGTGAATGTGATTTTTAAACCGCGAAACCAAACCGTTAGTAGCGGTTCGGTTTGGTTTGGTTTTAGATTTTTACGGTTCGGTTTTGGTATTCAATGATAAAAAACCGTTACTAACGTTTGGTTCCCGGTTTGACCAGGGCCAGCTCAAGGTATTTAGTGGCCCAAGGCGAATACTAAATTTGAGGGCCCTTTTGCAATAATTTTTTGATTTTGACATTTATTGTGCTCTATAAATTTTGAAAACCACCATTGGGGTTGGTAGTATAGTTTGCCTATAGGATCACCATTATGAGAGGTCTTGGATTCAAATCCGGGCAAATGTAAATATTTAAGGTGCAATTTAGGAGTAGTATAGTTTGCGGTTCAAAAAAAAAATGAAAACCAACGTTCTCTGAATTACTTAGAATGTCTTGCAACATTTACAATCTAAGAATGAGTATGTAAACCAGTTATCATCTAAATAATCTATCTAGAGTTTGTGTAATGCTAACAAGTATATATAATTGTTTTGGTTCTCGTCTCAATCCGAACAATACGTCTAATCTCTACTATTTCTAATCCCCCAAGGACTAGCTGTTTAATTTAATGGGAAAAAGGATAACCTGGTTGCTAGAAACACCACTAACTATTAAATGATTGCATTTGTGTGTGTTTGCAAATGGTTATACAATATATTCTATCACTCCTCGAAAATAAAGACGTGAAAATACACAAAGTAAACATGTTAACCCTAATGTTTTGGGGGCCCCATAAGCATGGGCCCTAGGCACATGCCTCATTTTGTTCAATAGAGAGCCGGCACTGGGTTTGACCCGAAAACCGTCAAAACCGGACCATGAACTCCCCTAACAGAAACATCATAAAATGAAACGATAAATAACTCAAGAGTTACAGCTTATCATGCTGGAAGAAAATGATAATTCGAACAGAGCTTAGAGCCCAAAAAAACATTTTTACTCTATTTGTTACAAAATTTCATACGAATAATAAGAGTATTTTTATGCATATTAGTGAGGTTTTTCTTTTTTTCGAACAATATATATATTAGTTTTCTTTTCAATATTAGAGGGACCCGTGAGTACCTGTGACATTTAGTTCAGGTACCACAAGAAAATAGTCTCCCTCAGATAGGGGATGACACGTACAGTACTTGGTACTAGTCACCGAAAAAGGTACTAAATTTACAAACCAAAATACAATCAATTCAATGAAATCTATTTTCTACAGACCTTTTATAGCTCTATCTTTTTTAGCGGTAAAGGATCTTGCGTGCTTGCTATCGATAGCCGGTGATGTAGCCAAGGTCAATTTTTCGACCTCCGTGAGGACGTACCCACTAGATTAGCGGAAATCATAATTATTCTGTAAACCCTCTATTAGGTTTGAACCGGGGACCGCAGTCTGATGTGCACTTTCCCAAATGAATACTGATTCGGGAGCACACAACACAAGCCATTAATCCGACCCGATCAACGACCCATGTAAACGAAAAAATTAAGAAGTGTGAAGCAAGTTAGAAGACATGAAAGACATTTTAGTTTGTTAAAATGATTTGTTTCCTTTTTATCATATTTTGTTAGCTATTTTATCTATTGAAATCACTATCATCGTACTCAGTATATCCCACCTATATATAGACTCTGAGGAGGGTAAGGTGAAGACAAGCCTTACCTCTAACTCATAGAAATAGAGAGACCCCCGACTAATAATGCATGATTTACCGTCAACTCAACGCTTTTAACGTTATTTTTGAAAAAAATAAGTAAAATAACGTTAAAGCTAGTGTAATTTTACTTTTGTCATCGAGGTCAACACATATATACATCAGCTATTGAAATATTTAGTATAAATAGGGATTTAGTTTATTGTTAATTTTTTTTAGGGGTTGATTGATGAATTGTTGAACAATCGTCGAGCTTAAGCTTGTTGAATAATTCGGTTGGGGTTGTTTGAATGATGCCATATGATTCATGAACCATTTTGACACACTTTGCGCCTACATCAAATACCTAGAGCAATTATTCTTTGAGAATGAGTTAAACCTGAGACTTTCAAAAGAGAGCATCAAGTCAAACACCTCTTTCTAATCAGTAATCACTTTGCCTAAAAATCATTCGACTCTAAATTTTTATTACTAGATGGATAGAAAATTATATTTGCCATCCGATTCATTTGACTGGTCTTTTAGAAATGTTGGGAGCCTCCAATTTTTCACATTTTTCTCCCAACAGAATGTGTGAAAAGTGAAAACACAGTAACGTGAAAAGAGGCTACTAGTGTTCGTAAATCACTCGATGGTAAAGTTTGACCCTCGATTGAAGGTATTGATGAAAACATGGAAAAAAGTTGACTAAAAAGTAAATAAAAGTTACAATAGGCATAATGAGTGATTGGAAAAGGGCGCCGTTGCATGAACTAAGAACCCGTATATACCAAGGAATATACTTCCACTCACCTCTCCACGTGTGGGTGCTAACGATTCTCTAATGGGCCTTAAATACTCAGTTCGTAGATGTACTCATTAGAGCAGGCCCAAAAGGCTAACCCTTAGGCCCTATGCATCAATTATATCACCACTAGAATCGTGCTCGGATTTATTATTAGAGCTGATTATTTTCGTTCATTTATAAATAAAAGTTAATTTGCAAAAATAACCAAATCAGTAAAACCGTGAAATTTATCTAAAAAAATTCTGATTGAAATGTGAGTTTCAACAAAACTGGTTGACCTAAATTGATTGATTAGAGAACATATTATTATTGTCATAGCAATTTTAAATCATATATTCATATTTAATAAGAATAAGCACAACAAGGGGCATTGTTTCAATGATACCATGTGTACTTTTTAAATGTGAGGTTCAGTTTGGCGTATCACTCGGAGCAAAAAAAAAAAAAATTGCTCTTGGGTGAGCCACGTGAGTTTCCTCCTGAATTGGTGGAGCGGGTCGTCACATTTTCAGAGATTCATTGGGTGAAAGACTGATATGTTTGTTAGGATGAGGCTGGGTGGCCGCGCTATTTACTGTTATAAATTATTTAAGTCTATATTCATGTGGACTTATTATTTATAATTACAGATATCAAACTCATACTACACATGTGTTATCGTACAAATAGTCACTAGTAATTTGTGAATATTTAACTTTAATATGTTGTATTTATATTCTTACGGGTCTGCAAAAAAAGTATAATATATCGGTGGTGTAAAAAATAAGCATAGTTTCTTTATTTAGAAAGTGTAATTATAGCTGCCAAATAAAACGAATGATAAGACCATCACTTCCATCACGACCACCAATCGCCGCATCCATTGCTCGCCTTGCTAAATATCAAATCGACAGGTAGGAAATATTTTCTTTTAATTTTTCTGCAAGAAATGGCTCCTCATGTTGTGTTGGAACAATACGAATCATCAATATTTTTAACGCCTATAATAGCTTATTTGACTATCTTCCATAAGTGATTCCTTCTCCACTTGCTACGATTGTCTTTTATTTTTAATCTTTATTTTTTTTTTAAAGTTCATTTGCTGTAACCTTTAATGGAGAACGAATACGTATAATTGTCAAGGAAACAACAAAAGTTGATCGGCTTTATCTAAAAAATTGAAAAAAAAAATCATTTAGATATTTTGGTATGGTGACATATTGGCATAACTAGAAGATCAAATTCAAAAAATAAATTAATTTAATCCTGACTTGGGTATACTAACTATTTATAAACATACAACATGCGTGATTAAACCACAATAAAAAAAATTCTTCAGTTAACATATGATGGGATTAAAGACACTAACACACAACGGTTTGTATAAATCTTAATATATAGACAAACGTGACTTGGTAAATAAGTTATCTAAACCCTAAAATCTTAAACCATCTTGTTTAAGTGTTACACGGGCCGACCCTACCGACTTGTGAAAGACCGTACTCGAAATTAAACCCCCAACAATCACCCCCTAATTTTCGAGTCAGGTTAGGTAGGTTTTCTACTCCAAGGTTGTCTCTTTGACCTTGATTCTCTACGAACTCCTTTCGATCTCTAGAAATATTGTTTCGGCTCCTCCTAGCTCGAACACTCTAGTGACCATGCTCTTGATCATTCCTTCGGCCCCAACCAATCCTTCGGTCGTACGAAATCTCACATATACATCCTTGATTGCGAGCTTGATCACCTGATCAGGTAAACATTAGGGTTTTTTTTATCATTGCACGTTCTTTCTCGGACTTTAATCTGATCTTAGTCTTTCTCTTGAAGTTGTGAACGGTGTGCTTAACCACCCTTCTCGGATTATGAACGATGAGATTTATATAGATTTAATAATTATAAATCTTTTGACATACATTTTTAAATCAACTGTTGGTATAAAAAAAAGTTAAAATACTTTATTATGTTCTTACTCCTGATACTAAATTACAACCTTATTTTAGACAAAATTCAAGCCCTATAGTTTGAAAGCAACAACCAATATTAAGCCCTATAGTTTGAAGAACACCTCAAAAAAAATAACAATAATAACGTCACACGTAGATACAAGCATTTGGTGCAGGGTTTTCTTTCCCGATCCCACGACAACGACATGCTTGATTCATATGATACAAACATAATATATGATCATAATGGGTATTGTATAGCGAAACAAGTTTTTGGGCTTAAACTCAAATGAAAGAAAATAACAAGGCTTAAGCCCATTGTTTAGCCCATACTGTAGCTTCACAAAACAACAATAAAACTAAGGGGCTGTTTGTTTAACTCTTAACATGCTCTTAATGGTTCAGACATCTTACTGTTTTAGCACTTAATGGTTCAGACTGTTTGTTTCGCGAGCAGATGTCTGAATGATTCAGACATTTGCCTTTGAATGGTTAAGCACTATACTGAGTCTGAATGGTTAAGACCTCTTATCTGAATTGGTCAGACATTTTCCTCTGAATGGTTAAGCATTGTATTGTCTCTTAATGGTTCAGACCTTTTACTGATTCAACACTTAATGATTCATACCTCTTACTGGTTCAGCACTTACCCATTCAAAAGTTGCCAAACAACCTCTAAGAAAGACAACTATTTCACTAACATATAAATTAATATAGGTAAATGGTAATATATTGTTATAGATATATCACCTCTGGGTACGATTCAGGTAATGTATTGTTATACATATATCACCTTTGAGTACGTTTCATCATATTCGGATAATGAATATATCAAGAATTACAATAGTAGGCATTGAATCATATTATTTAGAGTTATCTAATTTTTCTACTCTTCGACATGTCAAGAGTCATGATTCATGAATTTGTTTCATACAGTCAATTAGTCAAACCATGACAAGGACTAAACTATCATTTTTCCTTGTAACTTTTGTTGATACTAAACCAAAACACTGTTTCATCGGTTTACATTATAACTCATCATTATTAATAATTAAAACATTAATTTCTTCTTGTTTTTTTTAACTCAATGCATTTTCCAATTTATTTATCACCAGTTCTTCATCATCCGATTTCAACACCGATTCCACCGCAACATACTCAAGTCCATTTTTCAACCTGTCCTAGAAGGTGTCTTGTTGTAAGCAACACATGTCTCTCATCCACCACCAACGATGGTTGTTATTCTTTCAACTGAATCCTATAATTCTCAATTTTCAACTTCTCTAAAATATAAGTTTAGGATGTGATGTTAGACCGTCTCGATGAGATTCAAATAAAATAAAGATTTTAGGCCCTCACTTCTATGATCTTCAAATTCTAAAAAGTAATTATACTTTGGTAAGTTTTTTAAAATTTAACTATGTTGTATATCTGGTTTATAGTTATGCATGTATAGATGATAAATAAATCACTGATTTTTTCAACAAAAAGTTCATTGTAATTACTGACAAAAAGTATCACCACCATAGAACGAATATTCACCAAAAGATCACCGATCAGAGATGAAATTTTACACGTGACTCCCTTAACCATTTTTGTAAAGGTTTGTTTATATTTATTTTATAATTTTTATAATTTATTTTTATGTTATTATTATTTAGTAAAATATTTTGATTATACAAAATTTTAGGTATTATTCGTCTATGCCGAGACAAATATATGCGAAAGCCTAATTTTTACGATGTTCAACAACTTTATGACCACCATCAGGAGCGACATGGTTTTCTCGGAATGCTTGGAAGCATCGATTGTATGCATGTGAAGTGGGATAACTGCCCAACTGCATGGAAATGTCAATTTCAACACCAACGAGACGATCACAATAGACCTACTATCATGCTAGAGGCAGTGGCATCTCAAGATCTATGGATTTGACATTCTTTTTTTGGTGTAGCCAGGTCAAATAACGATATCAACGTTTTAAACCAATCTCCGGTATTTATTGACATGAAAAACGGCACTACCCCTGGATCGTCATTTTATTGCAACGACACATTCTACAAATACGGGTATTGTCTTAGTGATGGTATTTATCCTAAATATGCTACGTTGGTTAAATCTTCTTCATCCATGGGCGATAGTAACGATAAGCGTAACTACTTTAAGAAGCGACAATAATCAACTCGAAAAGATATAGAACGGGCGTTTGGGGTTCTTAAAAAGAGGTGGCATATAATTGCTAACCCGGCACATGCTTGGATGCCCAACAAAATAAGGAACGCAATGTATGCTTGTTTGATTTTACACAACATGATTATAGAAGACCAAGAACGTGCCATTTGCGAGTACTATGATGAGCCGGATGAGAATCAACATGTCGAGATCAGCGATGAAGAGAGACAAACAAACCGCGCGTACATCCACAACGAAGATGTACACATAAACATTAAAACAGATTTAGTTGAACACCTTTGGAGCAACCATCCAAGTAGCATGCAAGACCCACTCGTTTTATTTATAATTATGTACTTTGTTAAATTTATTTTATTCATTTTTTAAGAATATTTGAATGTTTAATTATGTTTTTTATAATTTACTTGTTTTTTTTTTACTTTTAATAATTATATAAATTAAAAGAATTAAAATAAAAATCAATGATTAAAATAATTAATATATTTTTTCTCTTCACCGCTCACTCATTACACTCATTTTCCACCACTCTTGCTCTCTTTTACGTGACACTGACGTATCATAACCACTCTTCTTCACACCTTACCACTACATATATTCTTACATAGAAGATATTAGATAAGAATGAAATATGGGTTATCATTTATGAATCCTTTTAAGTCATGTCAGTTACATATATAATTTCGAGGGATGTAATTTGGACAAGTGTTCTCCCCATTGTCAACAAAAAGTCAAAAACTTAAAATACCCAAGTTACCCCTGACCTGATATTAATTCCCGCTTATACCCCTCGTTAATACATCCTTATTTAAACCCAACCCCCCTTCATTTCACAATTACCACCAACCGTCCTCTCTTCCCCTCACCACCTTCACACACACATCACATGGGCATAAATTCGAATCGGGTGGAGCATTATTCGGGTTCGGTTCATGCGAATCAGGACCAGACGGCAACTTCTCCGGTGACTGTAACAGTTTCCGGCGAAACAATGACGCCGTCGCTTGCTGTCCATAGTGTTTGTTTCCCGCCTCAGAAAAGCACTTTACAGAAACTCCGGCACCGGTTGTCGGAGGTCTTTTTCCCCGACGATCCACTACATGGATTTAAGAACCAATCGCGTTTACGGAAGTTCATACTCGCTCTTCAATTCTTTTTTCCGATCTTTGAATGGGCGCCAAATTACAGTTTCACGCTTCTCCGATCCGACGTCGTTTCTGGTCTCACCATTGCTAGTTTAGCAATCCCGCAGGTATATACACATTTACCAACAGTTTTCTCTTTAAAAACGATTACAAATATCATAGATATAAAAAATAAATAAAAGACCAATAGGACGCTTGCAAATTAAATACAAGTTATAATTCTATTAACATAGGTGCTATTTAGGATTAAAATTAAAATTAGATATCGTTGCATTGCCACCGTCGTTAATACTGACTCTCTGACATACAATTTTACACAGTGAGTGTGTGTAAGAGAGTTAATTAATGGAATCGTGTTTTCCGGTGCTTGCAATAAATGAGTTTGAAACTGCGATTAATTTTGTTGTAACGTTGGTTTCTATGTTTCTTCATAGATTGGTTGCGTGTGTGTATTCACTTTTTGGTTATGTTGGATGCATCATGCACGGGCATTTGTACCTTTAGCTTGTATCGTAGTGACAAACAATCGAATTATGGTTTGTTCGTACATGTACATGAGGTTCTTTTAGAATATAAGTTATTAGACACGTGGATTTATTACAAATAAGATAAGCGTCCTTGGAAACGTAATGAAATTCGAAGAAAGAATTAATTCCAACATATTTTATTCAATTTAATTTGTCATTAAAGACAGAATTTTTATCAACATTATTATTTTGAATTTAATTATTCGATAGTTCATTAAAATCGTTAAAAGTAGGATGGTTAAAATTTTCATTAATAAAAACTGAAATAATTGAAAAAACCAAATCAAATTAGTTTAATTTTTTATAGATAAAGTTTTTTTTTTTAACTTTTGTTTAGATATTTATGACAATGTAACTCATTTTTTTTTACCTTAACTGTCATTGATCAACCATCATTATATTTTTTATATAAATAATATATTGTATGTTAGAAAATCTTATTATAATTTTTTTTATAAACAATATAGTTCTTGTTTGGTCTAAATCTTGATTGGAATTTTTTTTTAAACAAATCATATTATCATATATCATATGAAATGACTTTGAATCGAACCACCTTTCTCCATTACCGAAATACCAAACAATATGCAACCGAGCCATCAGTTGATGGCAAAAAAAAAAAAAAAAAAAAAAAAAAAAAAAAATCTCTGATGTTAACCTATAATAAAACCAATCCATACTTGTGTCTACTTATCTATTTATCAAATAGGTTTCTTGGGCCTAAATAAACTAGTAAATTTTGATATGATGTACAACCTTTACAAGTAATTAAGGTATAGGTGTATACCTATAACACTGATTGGATGAATGTTACTTGTCTTAAAAAATGAATAAATACTTATATTACTTGATTTTGTGAATCAAATTTATAATCTTAGTTGGACAATTATAAATTCTTATCACTTGATGTAGAATAAATGCTTTCATTACAAAGGATACTATCTCTTTTTTCCCCCTTTTTTCAAGTCCTCTACTTCAAAATTAAGCATTAAATTTGGTACGCAAATTGCTATCGTTTACTAAACATGTGATTTGAAAACTTGTGGTTTTAAATCAAATAGTTCTTATTATAGAAACAAGGAAAAGAATATAAAGCTTCTTAATACTTTTATGACGAAATCTTTGGTAAAGTGAAGGTGCTTAATTAGTTCAATTCATATGCTGAGATAAGAACATGATAGCCGTTCAAAAAAAAAAAATAAGAACGTGATAAGTGCTAATCATAGATGAATTAATTAAGTAATCAAATTTACTAAAACATTTGTGAATAAACATTTCTCATGCATATATAACTTCTTGCTACAAAAACAAAAATCCAGAATTAATAGATCAATTTTACTAGATTATATGTTGGTACGGGTGCAGGATTTCGTCATGGATTTAGGGTAAATGAGGAATTTAAGTTTTATTTTTATTTTTCTTGAAACTTTTTTTGTACCAATCCGTTTTGACTTACATATGACCTTAAACTTTGACTTCAAATTAGAGTTTCACCAGACTATAACTTCAAATGGACTTTGCCAATGAACTCAACCACATCCAAATATTGGTTTAATTAACATATAACTGGATTAATTATATTCTTTTTCTATATTATTTAATAAGATTTTGTTCTATTTTATTTGCAGGGAATTAGCTATGCAAAACTTGCAAACCTGCCTCCTATAATCGGGCTATGTGAGTTTCCCCTTATCTTTAGTCTCTTACAACACAACAAATATTCTGTCATCATCATGTTCCAAATTATGTCTACAAATAACATTTTAATTTACTCAAAACAATTTCACTATCAATAATGATTGCTTTTCTTGTATTATTCCCGTATTTCTCATGAAAAATCTTTGTACTTTTTTTATTATAGTATTTTTAATGTATCAGAGGTAAAATTTGTATTATGTTGGATTAATTATATAAAAAATATCATAGAAATGTAACCAACTTTTTAATTTTTTCAATTAAATTACTTTGTAATTTTCTTTTGTTCTAGTAAAGTCACTTATATTTATTTTTGTATAGGATTGAAACACTTTTTAAATTAAAGTGGCATAATTGGAATAAAAAAAAATATAAGTGACTAATTGAAAAAAAAAGGATGAATGACTCCATTTCTAAAACTAATTTGAGTCTTAAAATGACAAGCATTTTTGGAAACTTGATCAGATTCAAGCTTTGTGCCACCATTGATCTACTCTGTGTTGGGGAGTTCAAGACATCTAGCCGTTGGGCCGGTGTCAATAGCCTCATTGGTTATGGGAACAATGTTAAACGAAGCGATTCCATACAACAAAGATCCTGTTCTTTATTTAAAGCTGGCTTTCACTGCAACTTTCTTTGCGGGTGTATTTCAAGCGACTTTAGGACTCTTAAGGTACCTTTCTTTTTAACTATTTGGTTGCTTGTAAAACACATGCTTAACATCATTATAGGGGATGTGTACTACACATTTTTATAATATTACACATCCCCCATCATTATAAATATAAACTACACATTTTTATAATATTACTCAAGAAAATAATATTCTTCACATATTGTATGTGAAAGCATTAATGTTTATTATCAATCCATATATTCAATAAAAACAAAAATTATGTACGCGACATATGTTTCATTAGAATGGTGACTTAACATTGTGTCGAGTGACATAATGTAACTGCTTTTAATCCACATATTTCCATTACATC
Organism: Stevia rebaudiana; assembly: GCA_009936405.2. Lineage (NCBI taxonomy): Eukaryota > Viridiplantae > Streptophyta > Magnoliopsida > Asterales > Asteraceae > Stevia > Stevia rebaudiana. The sequence continues at coordinate 12,000,927 of WOUH02000045.1, forward strand.
CATCACTGATACTGATGATGTCTATCATGAACCTACAAAAGTAGTTTAATATGGTCTTTAATTTACCTATTATTTAAATAATTCAAACTCTAATTTTTAACGAAAAAATAGTATCATTACTAACTATTACAGTAACACTAATACACTATTATGAGATAATATAGTGGTAATGACTGGTTCGTTAGTGATCGAAAACATGATTTAAACATTTATTTTATGTAATGGGCACAAAACTTTAAAAGGGAATATCCTTTGGGAATTAATTAAAGTGACAAAAGTGCTACTTGTGCAGTTATGCAAATGTTTTGTTAGTGTGCTTTATTGACTTTACTCTTTTAATACAATTTAAATATTATCTAGTAGTGGAAAATAATTCTAACAGTAAAACACTCCATTCATAATATCTTACGGACCCGCCATTTTTCATGGTAAAGATCAGTTTAGAAGAAAATGCATCACTAATCAAAATGTTTGTGTAACATATTGTAATTTTTTAATCAGGTAATAAATTAATGAAGACAAAATACTAATTAGAAATGAACTTAAAATTTATTTTCTAATATAAAATGACATATATAATCCATATGACAATTCCCTTTTTTTAGATTTGAAAGAACATAAATAACAAACAGTTGATACAAATTTTAACCGCAAATACAACAAATAAAGCTAATTATGTTTCTCATGTTTTTACAGATTAGGGTTTGTGATAGATTTCTTATCAAAGGCGACCCTTGTTGGTTTCATGGGTGGTGCATCGGTTATTGTATCTTTACAACAACTCAAAGGGCTACTTGGGATTACTCACTTCACCACTAGCATGCAATTAATACCTGTTTTATCGTCTGTTATTCAACGCAAAAACGAGGTACGAAATGAAATAAACGCTTGTATCTGTTGATTTAAATATGATAATTCATACCGATTATCTTCCATGTACATGATTCGCGTAATCCTCTATTGAAAATCGGTTGCTTAATCAAAATTCAAAACACCATTAAGGGTTATAATTTAGTTTGTTAAAATTTAAAATTATTATTAATTACTTGTGTTTTATATCTACTAAGCTATTTTAAAATTTATATTTGTGCAGTGGTCTTGGCAGACATATGTGATGGGCTTTTGTTTTCTGGCATTTTTACTGACAACAAGAGATGTCGTAAGTAAATCTATCAAGCAAACTAGAATAATAATAAGTCGAATTTCTTAAGGTACAAGTGGCTGATGCATGTAAGGTACAACCAATCAATGCAGGGCATGAGAAAACCGAAGCTTTTCTGGATAGCAGCAGCAGCTCCTTTGGTATCAGTCGTTCTCTCGACCCTTTTAGTCACTGTTTTCAGATCAAAACTTCCTGGAATTGCAACTGTATGTTTCAGTTTGGCCCCTGAACTATTAGTTCTATTCAATTTGACCCCTCAAGTTTGAAAATAGTTTCAATGTTATGAAATCTTGAAATTCAACAGATTGGTCACTTGGAAAAGGGTTTGAATCCACCATCATCAAACATGCTCTACTTTCACGGCGACTTTTTTGGGGTAGCTATTAAAACCGGCATTATTACCGGAATATTATCTCTAACGGTTAGTTTCACCATCCACGCATTACTAGCTTGTACTGTACAACTCTACAATGCATTAGAAACTGATTTTATATAAATAATCACAGGAAGGGATTGCAGTAGGAAGAACATTTGCTTCTTTAAATGATTACCAAGTTGATGGAAACAAAGAAATGCTAGCAATTGGCCTCATGAATATGGCTGGTTCTTGTTCATCTTGCTATGTCACTACGGGTAACAATTATTTTTTTATTTTTATTTTTTTTCAAATAAAGAATAAAGAAGTCATGTTGGATTTTAATAATTTAAACTATTACTAATTGACCAATAATAACCTAAACCGATAATTTTTTATATAATTAATTACACGGATGGTCTATGTGGTTTGCATGGATTTTAGTTTTGGTCCATAAGATAGAAAAATTACAGTTTTGATCCAATAGTTTGCACATTTGAAACAATTTTGTTTAATAATCTGTACATTTGTAACAGTTTTCGTCCCTATTCATAAACCAAATATTTAACCCCCTAGGGACCAAAAGTGTTATAAACATACAAACTATTAGACCAAATATAATTTTTCAAATCTTTAGGACCAAAACTGAAAATCAAACAAACCACATGGAGTGTTTTGTGTAATTAATTCTTTCTTAAATGACACCTAACCTTTGGTTTTGCTGCGAAGATCAATTAACTTAAACTTTCTTCATGTGTTTTTTGATTTTTTAAACATGGTTTTTTTCAAACAAATTCAAAATACTCCCCATTTCTTACAATAAAAGATTAAATTTCTGAAAAAAGTTAAATACAAAATACATGAAAAGATTTAGGAGTGAGATTGCTCCTATCAAAAGATGTAATTTCAGCCCATAAATCAAAATTTTAATTATTAAAATCCAATTTCTTGATAAAGAAAGTTTTAAGGCATGCAAAATCTTAGTTGTATTATATTTTAGGGAAAGGATCAACTAAAATGAGTTCAATCTTAGTTGTATTATATTTTAAGGAAAGTTTTAAGGCATGCAAAATCTTAGTTGTACTATATTTCGACGAGACGGTTGCAACGCCGCTAAAATGAGTTCAATCGGAGTTCGTTTGAGGCGGTTATGATGTTTTTAAAATCCCTCTTATGTTTCTTAGAATAAGCCATTTATTTAGAATAATCTTACCCTTATATTTTAATAAATTTAAATTAATTTTTGCAGGCTCGTTTTCTCGATCTGCTGTGAATGCGAATGCAGGGGCTAAAACGGTGGTATCAAACATCATAATGGCATCAACGGTGCTTGTAACACTGTTGTTCTTGATGCCACTTTTTCATTACACACCAAATCTTATTTTGGCTGCAATTATCATAACTGCTGTGATCGGGCTAATCGATTACCAAAGTGCAATTAGACTTTGGAAAGTTGATAAACTTGATTTTGTAGCATGTTTATCTTCATTTTTTGGTGTTCTCACCATTTCAGTCCCAATCGGTCTCGCAATTGCGGTAATCTTTTATACATAACCTTTTTTTAGGAAAAATTCACCCAACATCAACTAAGTTTTTCATATGTTCTACTAAAGTCGCTCAATGTTTTTTTCCTATTTAAAATCACTCAACTTTCATAATGTGTTCTAGTCGTGTGCTTTTCTGTTTTAAAATTAAAGTAGTACACAAGTAAAATCTTTATTATTACTTGGTTATTATTTTTTCAAAGTTAACTTAATTAAACATATATGAAATTTGGCTATTCTTCTTTGGTGATTTTTTCATCAACTTCTTTCTAGTTAAAATAAAAAAAAAAGAAAAAACTAATCACTAAGCAGTAACAAAGATTTATATGTTTTCCATTTAGAAAACTTTAGCATTTATACAAACTTTACAAGAAACACAATTAAAAGTTAACTCACAGACAAAAAAAACTTTGAGTAACATTCGTGAAGCCATTGAAAACTTGTTTATTATTAGGTGAATTTTTTACCTTTTTATTTATATTTTTCTTTAACTTTTGGGGGAATTTACATCGTCTTTTGTTTGTCATAGGTTGGGGTATCGGTTTTCAAGATTTTGTTACATGTCACAAGACCGAACACCGGCGTGTTAGGAAACATTCCCGGAACTCAAATTTATCAAAATGTCAATAGATACAGAGAAGCAAAAAGGGTTCCTTGTTTCGTGATACTCGGTATTGATGCCCCTATCTACTTTGCTAACTCCACTTATCTACAAGAAAGGTACGATGTACAACTCGTTAATGCACAGCAGGACAGAGGTACAAGTTGGTAATGCATGTCGGGTTGTTGAAAGTTTGTGTTTTTGTTTTGTAGGATATTGAGATGGATTAGGGAAGAGGAAGAGTGGTTAGCAGCTAACAATGCCAGCTCTATAAGATGTGTGATTATTGACATGACTGGTAATTAAGTTGTGTATTTAACATTTATTTTACATTATAATTGTATGAACATATTTCATATTTGTTTTATTATTTTTTATTTTAATTTGCAGCTGTGACGGGAATCGACACGAGTGGTCTTGCAATGGTGAAAGAGCTTAAAAAGATGCTAGAGAAGCGCTCGCTTCAGGTTAGCTTTTACTTTTCATATCTAGAGCGGTTTAGAATATCTGATCTTGATATGTCAGTTTTGATCTGTTTATCTATATAAATTTACAATTATGCCCCTTATTTTCATATAAAATCTCATCATGATTAAAATAGCATTTGATAATCTAGATCAAAAGCGTGGTGGAGATTAAAAAGCTTAATACGATGGTTTATATTGAAAATACAGTTAGTGTTGGCAAATCCCGCAGGGAGTGTGATGGAAAAGCTACACCAGTCTAACATATTGGAGTCATTCGGTTTGGAAGGTGTGTATTTAACGGTTGATGAAGCCATTGCAGATATATCATCATCATGGAAAGCTTAGTTATTGTCTTATTGAACATGACCATTTAGAAGACGAGAATTTTAAATCCAAAATTCTCATGAGTTTCTTTTATTTTAGTTTCAAGGGTAGGAAGAGAGAGTCAAACCAGTTGGTGTAAACTCAGTGAGTCAGTGCTTGATGGTTTAGTGGAATGTAAAAGTCACAAGCTATAATCATTTTTCTATAATAACAATTAGCTTAATCTCATATTTTAACATCTTCAACAGTGGTATGAATTTAGAAAACCACCTTACACATGTTGGTTAAGTCATCACCAATGCATGCGATAAAACATCAATCTCCATGTTTGGTGGCAAAATTCAACTTCAAACACCAAATTTCTAAAAGTAAATTAAATCTTTTAGACTCTTTTGACTAGTATTTTTGTTACCTTTAGCGATTTTTATATATTCATCAATATATATAAATTTATTTACTCAGGCAAATGATGATTACTGTATAAAATACATTATTACGAGACAATGAGACATCTCTATAGGTTATCTATTAAAAATTTTTAACAATGAACAAAAAGAAAAGTCAACCAGCAACAAAAGATCATTGCTGATAAATTATTATACAGATTCTAACAATAAACAAAAATAAAAGTTTACAGGTCAACCCAACCCGCAACAACAACAAATGGCTGTTGGTAATAGTTCAACCAGCATATCTTGGTGAAAAGTAAATTTAGTAAATTAATGACTGCCGTAAAGAAATTGTCAGTTAAAAATAAAACAACAAATATCAAACAGATGATGTAAAACTTATCAACCATGTTTTGCACACACTCAAACTGAAAATTACACCAGTTTTGGTAGGTGCAATGTGCCAACTCACACTGAAATCTCATTCCTCAAACCCATTCTTTTATCAAAAATATGTCGATTCATCACAGGATAATAATAATAATAAAGCCATGAGTATTCTATTAATGCTATCTTGAGCTTGTTTTCAAATCCTATTTGTCTGTCAAACACCTGCATAACAGCAACCCTCAAAACTAATTACACAAGTTGTATGTAACTGTAGTACAAAAGAACAATATTATCTTACTACATAACAACTAACAAGTCATATTTAAGTACTAGTTCAACATAGAGCCTATTTTAAGTGCATATAACATCTTTAATATATGATTTAATTTGTTTGGACATTACAAACTCATTTTTGTTCATTGCTTGTGCACTTTTTATTAATAAACAATGTTTTGATCAGAAAATATTATCACAATAATAATAAAAAATTAAATTATAAAATAAAATAACCTAGTGTTTAAGTAAATTAGTCAAAACTGTCACCTATATAATAATATCAAATGAAACCCAAATCCCCCATTAGTAAATCAAAAGTACAAAACTTCAAAAGCAAAACACAGTTGATAAATATTAAATAAACCCTCCATTTTTAACAAGGAATTATTCTTGAAGTAAACAATTACCTTTGCATCTTTCTTTACCTAATTATGCTAATGGAATATATATTGAGTGATTTAAAATAACCTACTAGTGTTTATAAGTAAATCTTCTATATACGTTTTATAGGGGCCAATTTAGCTTCCTTTGGACCCCATTACCAATCATGTATCCCACCAAACTAATTTAACAGCAGAATAAATATCCACTGCATAATTATTTATCAATATATTCCACCTTTTTATCTTATTTGCTAAAAACAGAAACATTGCAAACTAAACCCAAATATAGTATAATTTAATTTAAAGACGTAACCGCAAATCCTTATCTATAAACTCGTTAGAGTTTACTTTCCAAATTATTTGGGATTATGGTTATCAAACATTTTAGATACTTTTAGGGTTTAATGTAATGATTAAACTATTAGCTTGAGATGGTTTTAGATTAGGATGTATGTACCTGATTTTGTTTCAATCTCAACAAATTTACCAGATTTGATCATAAAAAAAACAAAAAATAATAACTTGTTTACAAAATTTTAATGATAGATTGATAGTACTTTGCTACAACTATGGATGATAAGTACGATGTCCTATGATATAAGCAATATATTCCATTTTGTGGTGTCTTATATACATTCCAAATAAAAAAATTTCAAATTATTCCCACACCATTATTGAAGTATACTTTAAAAACTTGACTAATAGTTAAGCATTTTTCAAAGCCACATACCAAGTCAATTGTTCTAAATTTTATGAAACAAGGCATTTAATATTACATCCCATTATACCAATTATTTAAAATATAATCCCCCGTCCCCCTGACGGGTCTTAAAAGATTTGAAGTATCTGACAATAACACACATTCATAGCGGCTGATCTTACAACCCTTGCAATAAATTTGTATAGTCAACCATTTACGCTCAACTTATTGTTAGCACTAATAGAAGTCTAGAGCTAAAAATGTCTAATTGCCATGGATATTTTTGTATTTTTAAGCACCAAAGATAATAATTCTCGCCCGCATGCAGAAATTAAAGCTGTTATAGCAACAAAAGGCATCTCTTGAAGGCTTATAATATCAATCTTAGCTTCAATAATGGCATTTAGATGAAAGAATATGAGTTTTTGTGTGAAAAAAAAAAAAAAAAAAAAACTCTTTATTGATATATATTGATGAAAAACAAAATATGTGTGTACTTCAGTTTTAATCCAAGAGAAATATGCAGCTCATGTTTATTACAAAGTTAAAATCAAGAAAGCGTGTGTGCGCGCGCTAGGGGGGTATAGATTTTAAAAAAATTGATGTATATGACTTGTTGCACCTCGTGACCTCATCAACGGTATTTTGTTCTTTAAAATATTAAGAGCATTTACGCTGGCATGTCTTTCTAAATTAATCTCAATACAAGTGTGGCCTTGCTAAAAAAAGTTTAATAGTTTAGGATCGGTCTACATTATCCCCAAAAGGACATAGATTTCATGCAGCGAACGCATTAGCACATTCAAGAAAGAAAAAAGGAAAATAAATACTATATGAATTAAATTCACCTACATGAAACTGTAAATTACAGAAATTCACTTACTTGATCTGAGTCTTGAAATGGGAATCTCACGTAATTCACGTTGTATACAAAGATATTCTCCTAATAAAGCCATTATTGCCAATCCAGTACCATTGACAATCCACCATGTTATTGATGAAGGCCAACCTCCATATAAAATGCATATGCATAAATGGATTATGTAAAGTGTCGCTGAAAAATCAAGACACTTTTTTGCTCTTTCAATCAAATAAACCAAGAAACCAGCTCTGAAAAACATTTAAAAGGAAAAAAAATAAAGATTAGAAGTTAATTTAAAATATAAGTAAATTCACATTAGACTTCTTGTAATAACTTTGCAGACATAATGCTAGTATTCCTATGAAAATATTGGTAACAATACTTTAAGTATACAAATCAACACCACAGGATTTAAGCAGAATCATAAGAAAACATGCAGTTTTAATAAGCGATTCCAAACACCCAAATATGGTACAGCATATAAGTAGTTCTGAGTATTTGGATAGAAGCAAATTGGTTATGATTATCTGTTTATTTAAAAGCAAATTCCTAATTATCTACTTATTTGAGGATGTCAAACACTATCTCATGCATTGTGAGTTGTTCAAAACGCATAAGCAATTTGAATAAGCAATCCCAAACCCCCCAGATTTGTTCTAGCAAATCCAGAAATTGATACATTGTACAAAACACTCACTATAATTAAAAGTAATTATAAAGTTAAAGCACAATAATCGGGAGATCATAGCTCTCACCCGGCGATGGAACTGAGAAGAAAAGAAGCGATGACACACCAGCCAGTGACGGTGGAGATAGTAACCGTAGCAAAGTCAAAGAAATAAACCAGACTCATTCTCGAAGCTCGAGTTCCAACAAGAATCGCCATGAAAACTCCAAGCGTCAGATAATACAAGCACTGAATGCATACAATATGAGCTACAATTAGCCATGGATCCCATACCACTGAACCATAGAACATGACTACCGAATCACTCCAGATCCTCCGACCTCACAAAACACCCAATTTCACAAAGAAATCCAACAATTCAGATGATAAACAAAGATCTCAACTAAATTTCACAGCAAGTAAGGAGCGACTCGATTAAAACTAAATCCTAAGCGCAATAACCAGATATAATCATCGATGTTGGTTCTAAACCCACAAATCAAATGACAACGAAGGGTTTAGAAGATAAACTGAAATCGGATTCAATTGAAATGCATCGATTTGATAGCGACTTTAAAATGAAGAACCGAAAATAAAATGATTTGTTATCGGATCAATCAGTCCACGAATTGGATGAACCCTAGGACTTTAATTTTCTATGATTTCGTCCATTAAACACTAAGTAGGTCGACAATTATATGATATGGCCCAAACTAACTCGTATGCGAATAATTGTTTTTTAAGTAAGCTTAAAATGCATTAAGAAAATAAGTCTTAAAGGGGATGGACTCGTTCATCGTTACTCATTTTTCTTCGTTTTCACATCAGTGTCAAATTAACTTTCTTCAGTTTTCTTAAAAAAATTTTTTTACTTTTATTCTATTTTACACGGTGTCCAAATTCTTTTCCTTAGTTTTCCAATTTTCCCCGTTTTCGTTCTAATTTTCTTCCACACACACAATCAGCTTAGTCCGGTGATCACCCCTGCTCCACCCCGCACCGAGCATGGAAGCGCGGTGTTCCCGTCCCACCTTGGCTCGACCCCGAATCCACCCTGTGCCCACTCTGTGTGCCTTAGAACAGTCCAAATACGTTTTCGTTTATTTGGTCAAAATACGTTTTCGTTTATTTGGTCAATTAGATTAGTAAATAGGTACCTTTTATTTAACTTACTTTAACAAAAATACAATAATGCAAACAAAACACAAGAGAGGAAGAGTAACATTTTTTATTAAACATCACAAACTTAAATAAGCAAGACAAACATGATCATTTGTTAACCAAAATGCCTCGCGATATTTAATTTATTTCTAATTTATTTAGGGATACTCATTTCTTCAAATCAGAATTATATGTAAGAAATTTTATAGAAAATTCACTTTCTTTAAACTTAAATTTTCTCTTACGAAAACTCAGTTTCCTTAAAAACTTCATCAATCAAGCAACCCCAGGTTACATCCTTAATTTCGTTTAGCACAACAAAGATATAGTACAGAAATACTTTAATGGAATAGATATGTAGACGCTCACCAAAACCTATAACACAAAGACCGCATAGCGCAGTGGATTAGCGCGTTTGACTTCGGATCAAAAGGTCGTGGGTTCGACTCCCACTGTGGTCGTTTTTTTTTTACCTAGTTATTACTATTTTTAACAGTTCAATAGTAACTCCATCAAAATAACATTTGTCAATAATTTGTTTTTAGTTATTATATAAACTTGACCTAAATCATTTAAAGTAGCAAACAAAAATATGCAAAAACTGGATCAGTGGATCATGTTACGTACTTATGATGTCTGGATCTTGGTCTATGATATTAAAAAAAAAGTTGTTCAAATATCTGGTAAGTGGTAACTGACTAGTTGGTTCAACTTGCCATAAAAAAAAATAAAAACTGATTGGTTGTTTCGGTTCGATTATACAGTTTCACACCCCCCCTTGGATCCACAGAAGGTTTATTTTTCTTTTTTACTTTTTATGTTTTTTTTTATAACAAAAATAGTGCTGAAAAGTTACAAATGCTACCTCTACAAGCTACCCCCCAAGAATCAAATACTACAAATACATCCCCTCAACTTCTAAACAGTCACCAAATCACCACCATATTTCATGATTCTTTCTGTTGTGATACCACCTTCTTCCTCCTACCAACTTTCTTCTTCACAGCAGGTGCTTTTTCATCTTCACTTCCACTACTGTTGTTTACCACTTCTGCATTTTCTTCAACTCCATTTTTTATTATTTTCGTTTCTGCATTTTCTTCAACTCCATCCTTGATTATTTTCTCTTCTCCATTTTCTTCAATTTCATTCTTGTTTACTTTCTTCGCGGGTTTTAAATCACTCGATTCGTTTCTTAATCGCAAGATCTCGCCTTTAGCAGCTGCTAATTCCTTCTCGAGCTTACTTCCTTTTTTCTCCAAAATTTCCCGCTCTTTTCCCAATTTCACAATCATACTATGAGCATCTTCCATGTTTTCACGGGCTTCTTGAATGGCCCGTTTCTGTTCATCAAGAGATTTGTACAAAACTTGTTTTTCATCTTCAAGATCCGAAATCTGGGTTCTTGAAGCCTCCAAATCGCGTGTTAGAATCTTGGTGTTTTGATTCATCTCATCAAGTGCTTTTGTTGCTTCTTCAAGATCGCTTTCCAATGACTTTCTTGACTCCTTGTCTTCCAAAATCTCCGCTTTTAAAGAGTTGACTTCTTTAGTCAACGAACCCACATTTTTCTTTGCTTCATTAAGCTCGTTAATCGTGTTCTCAAGCTTTTTATACGTCTCCACTAATTCTTTATTCAAACTGTCACGGTTTTCTGATATTTCTTGAATTTCACCCAACACATGATTTAATTCCTCCTTTGTTTTAACATAAGAATCTTTCGTTGACCCAAGCTCGTTAGTCAACGTTTCAGCAGTTTGTTTCAAACTATCAATGTTGCTCTGTAATGCGGTTTTGGATTCAGAAAACTCGGTTTGAACTCTAGAAAGTTCTTCATCAAGGTTTTTGCATGAATCCCGAGAATGTTCTAGAAGTTCTGCCAGCTCAGCAGCCTCGTTTCTTGTGTCCTCTAACGTTTTTTGAACGACCCGAAGCTCGTTTTCAAGACTTTTGACTTTTCCCACTTCATTATCCAAAGTATTCCTTAAACCGTCTCTTTCGTTGACCAGCTCGTTGACTAATACTTCTTTTTTTACCAGATCTGTGAAAGTCAACTCAAGTTTTTCTTCAAGCTCTTCAAGTTTCTTTCCACTTTCTTCCAAAAGTTTTGCATCAGAATCCGCTTGCTTTTCAGAAGAAATCTTCAACTCATTGTACTCATTTTTAAAAGATTCCAATTCTTTGGAAATAACGTCTTTTTCATCACATAAAGAACGAATCTTGACATTCAGATCATCAAGATTTGAACTTTTCGATTCCAATTCTTTCTCAAGTTCAAAGATTTCTTCTTCCAGCTTTTCGATGTTTGACTTTGACCCGGTCAACTCAGCCACAGTTTCTTCATACAAAGAACTCAGTTTCTTGAGCTCAGATTCTTTAACAGCAAGGGCAGAATTGACATTTGCAAGATTGTCTTGTTTATCTTTGATCTCAGAGTTAAGCAAGTTTATCCTTTCTTGCAGGACCTCAATGGAAAAAAGCTTATCTTTTAACTGCATTTCAAGTTCTTCTTTGTCATCTGAAGATTTTTTTAGGTCAACCGTAAGAAGGCCAATCTGGTTTTCAAGTTCTTGAATAATTTTTTTCTCTTTTCGAAGCTCTTGTCCTAACCCATTAACCGTGTAATTTGCTGAACTTAATTGGCCCATTAAAGATTCTTTTTCTTGATTCGACTTTTTTATTTGCTCAATGTTTTCTTCCTTTAATTTCTGTAATTTTGAATCATAACTTTTTTGCAGTGAAATGGTTGCAGCTTCCTTTTCTGCTAGTTTTGTTGTCATCTGCATAATTATACAGAAACTGTAAGCTTGCTTTGACTTATAGGTCAAACAGACTATTCTTTAACAAACTTTAGCTTTTTTTAGCATACATTCACAAATAAAATGATGATCTCCATGTGGGTAGTTACATATTAACTATACATGTCTGAAGTTTATTTTATTTTTTTAAATTATAGCCCAAAAGTCTATAAAATCAGAAAAAAAAAATTTAATTTCGACTTACAGATTCTATTGTTGCAATGTTGGCTGACTTTTCCTTCTGAGCCAACGCATAAAAAGCACCAAGAACGCCTGAAGAAATTATTCCAATTCCACTTGAAAGAGAAAGAAAAGGGTTTGATTTTTCATCTCCAAGAATTTGTCCCTATAAAATATATATATATATATATATATATATAATATAACATTTAAATGTGTTAAAAATAAGGCAAACTGAACGAAATAAAAAAAAAACTTTAAATTTTTTTCTGAGATAAGTGACCAACTCTAAATCAGGTGTTAAATAGAAACCAGCTTACATTTTGTTACTGATTTTAACAGCCAAGTTGGGTTTTTGCGCCTAATTTAAAGTTGGTTGCTAAAAATATTACAGGAAAGTAATTTCTAACAAGATTAAGTAATGTCTGTATAAAATTCAACATTAAGAAGCATAGTTGCGGACCTCAGCTATCTGATTAAATGCTTGTGCCCTTGCGTCATTTTCTGTAAACATAATTAAGAAAGAATTAGTAAATATTTTTGTAAACATTCATTGTGCCCAGAATACAGTTTTATGTGATCAATATTTTTTAAACCTGCTCTTGGCTATTGATTAAATAATCAAAAGTATAATCTTATAGTTATACGTTATTAAATTATGTTAACTTGCATTTATGTTCTTGATTTAAGAAATAAACTACAATGTCAATGTCAGTCTTTGATATACATCCCTATAGTTGAAGGCTTGAAAATAAGATTTAGGGTATTTTTCAGAGTAACTGAAAATCATAACACCATAAATCGCAACCACCATTTATATCACATACTCAAGAACATGTTTACCAAGTTCACTAACCTTCTGATAGAGACCGATTCGAGATGGTCAATCTCCCAATATACCCTTTGAGCGGGTTAGACTCCAAAGAAGATTAAGATGAAGAAACAAGACTTTTTAATCATTTTTCTCTAATTTTAATTAACAAAACTACTGCCTTTATAGGCTTACATACGAAACAAAAGCAAATCAAGAAATTAATCTAACTAACCCATTAGTACTAAAATTAAGGAAATGGAAATCATGGAAGTTTGCAATTGCATAATGGTAACGTGGGTGGGTTGTGTGTAAGACACGTATCACCTTCAAAAGGAAAATAACAGTTACGCTACAAAATCAAGATTCAACAACCTAATTGCCAATTTACTATATTCTCCTAAATCAAGCTAAAAGATGTAAACCCTAGGTGTACATTTGGCAGGTAAATTTGGGGGAAAAAGCAAGACACGTGTTGCAGATTGAAACAACTTCAAATCGAAGATACCTGATTCATCAGGAGCAGGATTTTCAAGAGCTTTAGACTTCAAATTCAAGAACGGAAGAAACGAAAAACCCATGAAAAGGATCGCTCTTCTCTGACGGAAAACGTCGTCGTTTGGGTCATGGTGTTGTATACTAGCGTATACTTTTCTTCTTTTACTGAAATCAAGTGGTCTTCTATGGCAGAAAAGGGGTTGTGAAGAAGATGAGATTGAAGGAAAAAGAGAGTGATAAGATGCAGAATGTAAAGGGGGAGAGATTGCCATTGCAATTGCAAACCCCATCATCAGATGAGGAATGAGATTATGATTATGATTGTGTTTTCTATCAGTTCGGTTTTCAGTCTTCTGTGAACTTTGCTTTTTACCGCTTGTCCTCTGTCGTCTATTTCTCTCTTAAGATGTAAATACGAAATACTATATGGAAGTAACGATTCTAAAGTCTATTTACAACTAGAAAAGTTAGTCACGTGTTATGGTTTTAATCACCGGATTGATCGTGGATTTGAAACGTAGACGAAAAATACTAAAAATACTGTGCTTTATGGCGGAAGCCAAAAACCTGAAATTGGTCGAGGATTTATGAGGAGGAATAACGATGTACACTAGTTTAAGCATGTAAGAAATCGTTTTTTTTACCCAATAGATTATTTTTTAAACCTTATAAACTTGAGGGGCACCAAATTTTATTTTACAAAGCTATTAGAAAGTTTAAATTGTGGATAGAAAAACCAAGTATTTTAAAAACTAAATTCAAAGATCTAATGATCATTACACTAGTATGCATGACCAATTGCAAATATAGCCTTTTTGTGGGCAGATGCTCATACCCATTAATTTTACTCATAAACTACACCAATAGACTAATACCCTGCTAGCCGGACTAGTTCCATAATAACAATCGACAACACTGAAAGTGTTGAACTACGATAAAATAGTGATCATAAAACAAAAATTAATGTTTTGAATTTTTTATAATACAACTAAACCAGAAGCTATCGATTTATCAACAAAACCATCACCTACGATTATTTTACAAAACCATAAATCAATCATCGGTTTCTGCTCAGTTAAATTATTTGATTTTGTATTTCTTCGTTACGTTGGCTGTTGGTTTTTCTTTCAACTCTGATAAAATGTACAGGTACAAAGGTGCTTTGTTGGAATCTTTTTTTTTTTTGTAATAGAAAGTAGCTTTGTTGGAATATTTTTTTTTTATAATAAAAGTATTCTAGTCTTTATAAAGGCTATAATACTATATTAAACATCTAATCATGTAATCGATTTTAAAAATTCATGTCACCAACTGGCTTAAAGTGTTTATAAATATTCTCGATGAAGTGGTCAACTTGATGATCTCATATATATGTAAAATTCGGTTACATACTTACATAATTGGAGAAGAATCTCGTGATAATGCTATAATCACCTAGAAACGACTAGCAAAAAACAAATAAAATGTTGAGACTGTGTTAAAGTGACAATGAATTTAATACCACTTTATGTGACAATGAATGTAATACCACAACCACGCAACTTGATGAATTGACATGTCACTATTATGGGTAAGAATTAAAGCAAAGTTTCTATATAAGCAGATGGTCAAAGTCAAGTCCAAGGCTTCAGGCAACATAGTAAGTCATTCATTACATCACTTCAACTCTTAAATTAAACTCCGTAAAACGTTCTAGATCTTATTCACACCTCTCTCACATATTTCCGTGATAAATGATAACGAGTAAAAGGGAAACAAACTCAACTGAGGCAAATACTCTATGAGTTGAGCGAACAAATAAAACATAAATAAGTTAACAATATAACAAACAACAATAGATAACTAGAGTTTTAACTTTGAAGTCCGATAACAATAGAAATATTGATATATATGTATATAATCAGATGATGCTATCACACATCGTTGCGTATATTTAGGACTCGTTTTGCGTTTCTGGAGAACCTAATTTAGAACATTTGGATGAAAACTTACACATGAACGCATATATAGACACATAGATAATTAAAATTAACATTACTAGAAACAAAACCTTAAAAACATCACACATAATTACTACGTGACAAAGGACAAGCCAATATTTAAATCCCATGATAAACTAAATAATATACTATCAATGTAAGTGAGGTCATAAGTGTTCAGAGGTTGAAAATGAAGTCAAGAGGGAAAAATTAAAGTAAACTTGTCATTATACAACAACTTAACAGATTTTCTATCATTTGTTCATCTCAAGGACTTAAAGGTGATGAGTAAGTAAATAGTTAAGACATATGAGCAATGTCTTAAAACTAGAACTAAAAAGTGAAATGTCTAACACCTTTCTATAATACTTGTAAGTCTATTGTTTTGAAAAAAATTATAACATCACAATGTAATTTTGAATTATTAATACACTGTTTTATGTTTCTTTTAAAACCACAACAAACACACTTAATCCTTTAATCCTAATTTTACACCACATTTATCTCTCATACAATTTAAATCCTTCCTCTCACAAATCAAAATAATACAACTTTTGGGATGTCTTTTTTTGAAACAAATACAATATTTTAAGTGATCATGATACTCATGGACATTGGATAAGGCCCACATTTCATCGGGTGGGTCCCATCCACCCGGATTGTTACATCCTCACGGCCCAAATATAAATATAAAATCTCTTCCCGATGCACACTGTCCACTTTCTCATTTTCTTGCATATCCCCAAACCACTGTTCTTGATTTATCACTGAAGCGGAAGCTAGGGTTTACATCGTTTAAATCACTGTCCTTGCTGTTTTTCGATCACAAAAATCCCAACTTTTTGCTGTTTATTCGTATACAATTCGTTTAATCGAGGTAAATTTTTACATGTATAGCTTGTTAAATTGTCATGATACTGAAATTGAAGGATGTTTAGATTGACTTGCTTGTTACTTTAAAAGGTTTTTGGTGTATGGTTCTTCAATAGCCCAGATTACTTCCTAATGAGAATAGATTCAGTTTGCTACTAAAAATTGGTTGATTCGTGATTTTGAGTAAAAATTGTCCAAATTTTTTGAAATTGAGTGGTGCGATTTTAACGTATAAGAGAAGGATTTACTTGTTCATATACATGTTTCTGTTACGCAGGAGAATTTCAATTTTTTTTAGGGTTTAATGCTGTTGTTGGTTCAGTTTCGTGATTTTTGACTCGTACAGTTTGACTTTTGCTAGATACTGTTATCTGTTACTGCTATTGTCTGCTTTAATGGATGACACTCGTGAATATGGTCTGAATCAAGGTTACGGTAATGATGTAAATTGCACAGAGTCTGGAATTGATGAAAAGTATGTTGAGGAAGATGATGATGAAGTAGAAGATGAGGAAGAAGAAGAAGAAGAAGAAGAAGAACAAGATGAAACAAATGTCAGTGATACTGAATTGAATCAAACTCCTCTGCAAAATAGGGACAATGATGATCATGCTGATGATGATGATGATGATGATGATGAATATGATGAAGATCATAATGGGAGACAGAGAAATGATCATGTTAATAATCATCACAGGCATCCGAAGAAGCGGAAACTGAAGAGCTTGTTATCAAGTTATGAATTTGCACCGCGGGTCCCACCGCCTACATCTGCACCAAAACCGTCATTTGGTGGAAGAAATACGCTTACGGATTGGAGTGAACACGAGACATTTGTGTTATTAGATGCTTGGGGTGGTCGGTTTATAAAATGTGGAAAAAAAAGTCTGAGATCTGAAGAATGGTTAGAAGTTGCAGACAGAGTTTCTCATGAATCAAAGATCGAAAGAACAGATTCTCAATGTCGAAACCGTTTGGATACATTGAAAAAAAAGTATAAAAAGGAGAAAGCAAATTTAAATTCAGGCAAAATCATAAATACCAAATGGGTGTATTTCAAGAAAATGGATATGTTACTGTCATCAGGTGGTAAAGCTTTTGTAAACCGTAGTGTTAATCTAAATAACACAAACGGAGTCAATGAAACGAAGGGTATTTCTGGTAATTCCTATTCTCATGACGATGATGACGAAGATGACGAAGATGATGATGATGATGATGATGATGATGATCATGGTGATGGTTTGGGTTTGATTCCACCGAAGAAATCTAATCCGAGAAGCTCATTCAAATTGCTTGCAGAATCGATCAATAAATTTAGTGATATATATGAAAAGATTGAAAATAAGAAGATACAACAGATGATTGAATTGGAGAAAATGAAGATGGATTTTCATAAAGATTTGGAATTGCAGAAAAGACAAATACTTGATAAAGCACAAGCTGAGATTACTAAACTAGAACAAGGTGGTTATGATGATAATGATGTTTCTGCTGAAAATATAAGCGGGTAAATTGTTATTTGACGTTATTTATTAAAAACCTTCTTATTAACTTATAAACTTCTTGTGTAATATCTAGGATGCAACTAGTTTGGCAATAAATTGATGTAACTTAAAGTGATATTTTGTATAGAAGCATATCCTTGTTATCTGCTTCTTTTGTTGCTGAATTATTATTATCCCCCAAATAAACAGCACATGATATTATTTCTGTTATACCTTAGATTGTGTGATCATTAAATTTTAACTTTTATATTGATTTGTTACTTTTTTTAGTAAGAAATATAAATTTGATTTGAACAGGTTTAGTGAGCTTATTTTTGGTGGTAATTGTTGTATAAACAACCAACTGGTTGTGGGTTAAGTCCTATATGATGCAAGTTATGATGATCTTATCTTAGAAAACTTAGGGGTTGTTTGTTTAGCTCTTAATAGGGCTCTTAATGGTTCAGATCTCTTACTGGTTCAAGCTGTTTGTTTCACGAGCAGGTGCATGAATGATTAAGACATTTGCCTCTGAATGGTTAAGACCTCTTATTTGAATTGGTCAGACATTTTCCTCTGAACGGTTAAGCATTATATTGGCTCTTAATGGTTCAGACCTCATACTGGTTCAACACTTAATGATTCAGACCTCTTACCGGTTCAACACTTAATGATATACTAAATGATTTAGACCTCTTACTGATTCAGCACTTAATAATTCAAAAGTTGCCAAAGATCCCCTTAGTCTTGCTAATAAATAAATGATTTTATTATTTGTGTTTTGATGAAATAATGATTATTTATGCTTCACGTTTTTACGTGTTGCACTCAAAGGTTATTTGTTTTCATCAAGTATTTGAACTTTTTTTTACGCGTTGCCAAAGAGCTCTTAGCTCAATGGCATCAGGTGATGATGGTGTAGAGCTCAGTGACCAATAGGTCCTGGGTTCAAATCTTAAACTAACAGGGGGTTTTCCCAAGGGTGCTATGCATCCAGAGGTGGGTTTCCTCTTGGGTCAGAATCAGTCAGGGTGTCCCCAGGAAACCGGGTCTTCGACCATTTGGTCGGGTCACTTGACTTTCTAGCTGGGGAAAGCCCCGAGGCACTCATGTGCTGTAGCTAATCAAAAAAAAAAAAAATGATAACACCTACAAATTTCATAAATTTATTCATATTTACGAAATCCCAAAAATATTATGCATTTATTTGCTTACATGAACATAGAGGTAAAATCTTAAAACAACACTTTCCTAGTAACACCAATTCTAATATAAATTTATCAGCAAGCCAGCAAGGAGCTGATTTGGTAAAATGAATCATACTAATTCCAACAAAATACAAAAAAAATAATAAAAAAATTGTAAGCCTAATGATTACACCACTAAGAACTTGCTCTAAGAGCTGCTAATCGCGCTACAAACTCATCATATTCCGGAAGTTTAGGATGCACATTACCCCGATTACCCAAACCCGAGTCCGGCTGATAAGTAGCCGCCCTCGCGAGCCCTTTTTTTTCATCTGCTGCAAGCGCAACACCCGGTTCACATGGAAGTGAACTGGTTCGTGTTGTAGGAGGTGATTGTGACGGTTTCGTTTTCTTTTCTACTTCATCTCTATAACCATAACCAACATCATGATTCTCACATGTTGAAACATCATTGCTTGGTTTTAATGCTCTTCGAACCCTCATTGATCTTGGTACGGGTTTACTAACATCTTTCAAATTTAAACCAACCGCCGTTTTGCTTGAATCCGGTTTGATGTAAGGAGGACCCATTGATCTTAACCCAGTTAACTTTCGTCCTTCGGGTATATCACTTTGAAAATCATCATCTTTCCCGCCAGAAATAGTAGTATCTGAAATCGTTGACTTTTTTGTTTGACCCGTTGACTTAAATTCATACGCTTTTCTTTCTTCAAGTGTATCCTCAGAAGCACTATCATCTGAACTAGTTGTGATATCACTGCAAGTGCTAGTGTTGCTTGACCAATAAGGCGATCGACGGTCATGATCATGTTTTTCTTCCTTTTGGGCTTCAATTTCAGCCCTTGATTTGTAGGGCAAAACATTTCCCATGTCTTTTTCTTGTTCAATTTCGGCCCTTGATTTGTATGATAAACCATTTTTAAGGGTATTGTCTATTTCAACTTCAATTTTGTTCTTTTCTGTTTCTTGAATATTTGTTTCTGAAGAAATTTGATGGTGGGTTTTATAAGATTCATTGTTTCTTGCATTTCCATAGTGAGACCAATCCTGAAAAAAAAAAAGAGAATTTGTAAATTTAGAGATGCTTGTTTGACCAAAAGCGTTAAAACTTTGAGTTTTTTCTCTAATTTTTATTTATACAATGTGTTGTGATTAATGATTTAGTGGAGCATGTATGCATAAATAAAATATACTGGTGTAGATTTCTGAAATGACAAAAATCTAGCACGAAAATTGCGGGTTTAGGTTTAATCTAAACGGGTTGGGTGAGTTTTGGGTTGAACCCATGAGCACGTTTACCTAAACAACATATTGGGGCTGGCATGAATATTTATGAATTTTTAAAAAATATGTTTATTTATGTTATGACTTAAATGTGGTTGAGAATTGTATGCTAAAACTTAAAAGATAAAAGATAAAAGATAAAGAAGGTAAATAAGTATAATGCATTTATGTTTTATAGTTTTAACCTAATTATTGTATATATATATACAATTATTATTATTTTAAATTACAAATTGCAAATATAGAGTATTAACATGCATCGGAATAATATTTTCGGGTTAAACAGGTTGTGTGCGTGTCAGCACACAAGAATTCATGTCGTGTTTAGATTATTCACGTGTCACAAAAATTTTAGGTTCATTTACATAATAAATTATTCGACATGTAAACATGATATATTCAAAACTCTAACGAAAATAGACCATGATGACATTCAACTAGCTTTAGTCGTTTTCGTTTGACACATTTTAGATAAATCACAAAACATTGTCAAATATGATTTACCTGTTCAAATGAAGGTGGTTTGTATAATTTTTGTTCCAAAACCTTGGAATCCCACTCTATACCATACTCCATTGCAATCTCTTGCATCATTTGAAGCTTCATTTCCTCAGTAGGAATCTTTGCCTTCAAGTTCTTGACAAACTGCAACATAATTATTTCTTTTTTACATTATTATAAAACCTCATGGGAAATATTATTATTATTACTATTATTATTAAAACAAAACATGTCTTTGACTAAGAAGCACCTCTTGGTTGACATAATGTTCAAGATGATTCCCATATCTCACAAAAAACAAACTTCTTAGTTCACGTAATTCCGGCAAATCAGCAAATCTTGCAGCAGCAAACATCAATGTCGAGACGAATTCTTTGCATTCATCGGTGCATTCTCTACAAGTAAAATAAATGGAATTGAATTCCAAATTTATAAATTTAATTTTAATATGTTATGATCTTCAAAATTGAGTGTATTATATATATATATATATATTATTACCTCTGTTTATTCATGGCTGAAAGCTGGCTTAATATGAGCAGACATGATTGTTCCATAAATTCATAACACCATGATAGATTCTGGTCGGAAAATAGCTGATCAACCTGTTTATATCAAATTATTATTCAGCGAATTATAAAATCTTCGAAAAATTCAATCTTGTTTATGCAAAATATCAATGAGACAAAATCATCTTGGTTTTAGAACCAACTTTCTGAAAATTACAACCAAATTAAAACCATTCATAAATCATAACCTCTTAATTTTGTAATCTTTTTTTAACAATTTTATTACAAAGATAATTATTTAATTGAAAATAATGTTACCCTGTCATATGCATTCGAATAAAGATTGTTATGAAGAAGATCAGCAACATCATTCCACAGAAACCTCTGCATTGCGTTTCTCTTTCTCTTAATTATCTCTAATCGCTTCATCGTCACCTTGATTTCCGACTTGCTGATACATCATAACATCACTAAATTAAGAATCATAAACTTGAAAAACAAAATTTCACAAAAACATTAGATGATTCATGATTCATCACCTTCTGGAGTAGAACTTGCTCTTCAATAATGCGTCTAACATATTTACGTTTCTGTTAATCAATCTTTGTAATCACCGAATAACATCAACTAACAGTTCGATTGATTAACCGAAACCGAAAGGATATTAGAATAAGAGACGGTTGATTATGAAATGTAAACGAATATCACGCATATATAACACACAATGATATATAGATATATATATTTTGTATCTATAGGTGTGTTTGTGTTTATACACAGTGAGGAAGATTGTGATCTGGTGAGCTGTACAATTCAATTTTTGTCTATTAGTTTTCGAATGTGGGACCGGGTCAAATGAGGAAGACGATTCTATCTGCAAGATCAACGGTAGAGATGAGTTTTGAGATGTTAATATGGTAAGTGTATGACACCGGATATATGCTCCGCCAAATATACGGATGATTGGGCTGAAATGACGATAATAGCCCTTAAGTATACGATTTCTAGTTGTAGAGGGACGGCGGGGTTACCAGAAAAGAGCGGCAACTTAACTGTCGAATACATAATATAATATTAGTATATAATATGTGGAATATTTAAAGTTGGAATTTATTGAATTTTTATAAGATCCTATGCTATTAAAACACTTTGCGCGAAATAGCTTACACTTTTAGCGTCATGTATATATGGGTTTTATACGTGTAAAGTATAGAAAACTTATCATGTGTTATTATTATAGGACTACAATGATATTAAGTACAAAGATAAATTTATTTGATTATCATACGTATTTTACATTAATTTATAATCTTATCTAATATATTTTATGGAATCATAACTAACATCTTCAGTCTAATATATACTTGGTTATTAAAATACTATAAAGTGGTTAATAACATTTTAAGGAATTCTCGAAAATTGACTGATGAACATTATACGATGCTCCGAGATCGTTTAATTGAACATTCAAAATGATGCGATAAACTAACATTTATTCTGGTAGAAGTATTCATGTCTCGTTCTCAATATCAACTCCGTCTCATTATTTTAGTGTGGCCGTTACCCTCAAGTATTGGTAGTTACTCCACATGTCTTGAGGGTACATTCTGCTTCAGACATATGTATAATTATTTGAAAATTCGAGAATAATCTGTTAGAACATCTATCCCTAGTCTTACATATACTTGTTTTATCTAACAAATGCTTATTCTCAAGTCGTAAGATGGTTAGAGAAAAAATCCCTTCTGTTATGATGAGACTCTAGGTGTTTTGTTTTACCTGGCTTGCTTAACTTGTCAAATACTCAATATTTTTTTTCCATGAAAGAGCAACCCGGCCTCTTATTATTCGGTTTAATGCTTCAACGGGTAGGATTGTGGAGGGTGAATAAGGTGACATCATATTAGTTGTATGGTAGAGTGGAGTTGGTTTTAATAATGTAGTAATTAAGTAGTATGTTGATGGATGAGTTGCCAAGTGGCATTCATTTTAGCGTATAACTTCCAGCAACTTCTTACCTTAACAATTGTTTTGAGTTTTGACGGTGTCATTGGCTGTTTGGCCCCCACATGTTGTAAAGTTATGTCGTCTATATGTTCATGGATTCGTACCTTAGTGTCAAAAAAGTAAAACTAACCCAACAAAACATGTGAATTTACGGTGTAATAAAGTGGTTACAACTCATCAAAATTCTTGTTTTAAAGTAATGTCGTGTGTATATAATATTAGTTTTAGATATGATGCATTTAGAAGCAACCATAGTATCCGTTTTTTTTCATTAACTTCATTAAATTTATCGAACGAAAACAGTGGCCTTAGATAGAATTGGTATGACCTTTTTTCAAGTACCGTTATTAAACATGTTTAAGCGGTTAATAAGTATAATTTCAAGGAATATCAAACACAAAGTTTATTTTTCTTACAAAACACACAAAGTAATCAGGGTCATTGATCCCATCGATTTAATGGTCAGGATTTACGCAATGTAATGTCCCAACAAGATTAATATTTGTAAGAATTTTATGCCTAAGATTCTAATAATGGTAATGGAAGACCTTGGTACAGTTTTTAAACAATAATCAACAAGTAAAATGGTAATTTAAAGAAATGACAATTTGAAAGAAAATACAACACCCCAACTGCCAAAAAATGAATAAAAAAGAAAATCTAACATGTATTCCAGCATATCTGTAAATGTAACAAACTCTTTAAACCTTCACCAGAAATTCCAATCAAAATATTTACGGTTCTGATGCACATGTAAACACTAATTACCTTTCAATAAATAGTACTCAACAAAAAGTAAAATAAAAAATAAAAAATAAAAATTGGATGGGCGTAACAAGCAGCAAAGATGAAAAATATATTAAATTTAATAACGTAAGAGTAACAGGGATGATGCTACTGTTCAAGAACTCCAAACTTATCCTTTTCATCTTGTAACTGTTGGAAAACAAAATCCATTTCTGGAAATGCTGACATCAGCAGCAGCTCTAGAAGGTCAAGAGAGAATTGTTTTAGGCATACAGATGACTGAAAAAACAAACGGCAAATTAATCAGATGAGATTTACATAAATGTAGAAACATGCTAAGTAAGTGTGGCATAACAGGTATTTATATGGTGAAAATCAGCAACAGATGTAATATCAATGTGATTAATCAAACTTATATTCATGTCATGATGTAATAATAATTAAAACATAAGGAAAGTTATGTCCAGTTTTGGATATGGATCTCACCTGCATAAAGTAATAGACATCTTTTGCACACTGATCATACTGCTTTCTACCAAAAAGACTTACAACAGCTGCCGGTGCTTTATCTGTGAAGTAAAAATTACCAATTACCCATTGACCCTTTCCTTTATGTAACATATCTATTAACAAACAGTTGTTTAATCCATTTTCACCACTACCAGATTCAAGAAAAAAATAATAATAATAATAATAATAATAGTAATAAAAACTAGATTGAAGAAAAAAGTGAAATACCAATCATTAGTTCATAAACTAGTTTAAAACGTCTGTCAGCTTCCTGTTGTTGAATCTGTTCGCGGGTCAATGTAACCGTATCACCGGGTGAATATTGTGGTTGACCATTGTGGTCCACCATTGGAGATGGGTTTGGTTGCTGTCTTTTTGGGTGCTTTGTTAAGAATATTCCATCAGGCCAAAGTATCTAACCAGAATTTGACAAAATACATATTTATAACTTAGAAGCAAACCAGAATTTGACAAAAAGTTCATAATTAATAACCAACTTGTTCGAGCCGCTTGATTCCTGAAGCAACAATGGAGCCTCTGCGTAGAAGTTGGATTTTAGCAATTAACCAATCATCAAATGCATCTGACATTCCCAGCTGTAGAACCTGCTTCACCACCCAGAAAGCCTTCCTCCTAAAAAAATAAAAATAAATAAATAAATAAATCCAACTTTTGAAGTTTAAATGATGGACATGATTATTATTACCTGATCCAACCACCATCCTGAAGCTGGAAAACAACATCAACAAGATCCAAGATTGGTATACTCAAATTTGGTGGCACCCACTGCAACACAACATAAAAAAAATTAACAGTTTTAAATATCAGCATTTTGGACACATTATTACTTATGAAAGGATTGATGTGAGTAAAGGTTGATTAATGATTATTTTAATATTGATATTTTTTTAGGGTTGGAAACCATCTCTCTAAACCACAGGACTACAGTTGGAAAAAACAACAATAAAAAATTAGCTTAACAGGAAACTGGTCAAACGGGTCGGGCTAACCCAACCTGACTTGTTTCTAACTACCAAAATTTACGATAATTACCTCACTAGGGAGTACTGAATCATCATCATCATCTGCAAGAATCTCAGAGGATGCATGTAAATTATTGTTTTCTAATTTCCTTGAAGATGGCTCAACTTTTACTGTTGAAGATGAATTATTTGGAGCAACAGTTTCATGGTCGCTATCGGAATCTTCTGATTGTTTTATGTGTTTTCCAAGAGAAAAGGTTGCGTTCTTTGCAGATGCTTTTGATCCATCACTCGTATAATTATGTTTACTTTCTGATGAAGTGGTTTTTACACCAGCATATGAATGTTCTCGTTTAGAACTTAGGGGATCATTTGCAATTATAACACCAGTACCGACATCTGTACTCTTTTCACGAATAGTTGTGGCTGAATTAACTAAAAAATAAATAAATAAATAAATAAATGGTAAATACAAGGATTCAGAAACAGTATTGTATATATAAATAATTTGGTATAAATAAAGCTTACCTGAGAGTGTTTCAATAATGGATATAGAGTTTGAGAAACTATATGTCTGCAATGGTAACATGTACAAGTAAGATACAGTTTTGAAAGAAACATATAGCAGAAGATAAAATGATAAATCACAAGTCAAACCTGAGAGTCAACACTAAGAAAGTCCCAAACTTCAATACATCCAGATATAGTTGGAGACTGCATAAGTCTCTGTGAAATAGCAGGAAATAGATTACAAAAAAAACAGCAGGAAAAATGAAATTATAAACCAAAGATATATGTTCCTATATGGAATTATGGATTGCATTTATAGTACACAAATACATTTAAGATGCTCTAAATTATAACATTCTGAACGAAACGCGTATGATATTGTTTCAATAAATGGGCGGTCTTAATGAAAAATATTAAATACTTATGTATCTCTTTATATTAATATGAACCAGATTTTATAATCGTTGGAGAAAATGTGTCACCTTCAAATATATATCAAGAAGTTTGCAACGTTCTTGAATAACATCGACATCGAGTCCTGGTGACAGAAAATGCTTTGGTGGGAGATGAAGATTGTATTCAGGATATTCCTTAAGACGCCGATGTAACTCCTCAAAATGTCGAAACCTGTATAATGTATATATATTATATAATTGAGTTAAAAAAACAGTAACTGAGATTTAAATATATATTAAACTCCAAAATAAGTAAATTGAAAAAAAAAAGAAGCTATAGCTTTTGAAAAAAAAAAAAAAAAGAAGCTATAGCTGTTGAAAAAAAAAAGAGTTATAGTATGGTACGCGTATTCAACACCTTCTTTTAATAGACCAACTAACATTGTTGACATCAGTAACACAAATAGGATAAACAGCAAATGTCGAAGAGCCACTTTTCACAATGTGGGCACCCAACACCTGCAATAACCAATTTTTATCTTTCATATGCTCTGGGTTTGTTTAGAAACGATAAAAACAAGGTTCACATTTAGAAAATATCCAACTAATCAAGTAAAAGTGATACCTCACATCTGAGTCTCAAAAACGAGTCATCCAACGGTGAAGTTTTTTGGGCATTTAATGGGAAAAAAGACGAAATACTTGTCCCGCTATTGGTTCTTCCCAATGACTCACCACCCTCAGATTCACCACTAGAATCACCAGATTTTGAATTGCCTTTAATTGGGCCTAAAACATCAAGCCCATCTTCCAACAAAAAACTTTTTCTTTCGATTTCTTGCCAAACATCCTTTTGACTGCTGACCCTTGACCGTTTTCTCCCTGATGAACCATGTTTTCCTCTTTTTTTCATTTTTTGACTTTTTTCAAGTGGATGATGAATGTGAGTAACAGATTGATTTCTGTTACTTTTTCCGTCCCATACTTTAGTTCCTGGTGAATTTATACCAGTGATGTCACTATTATCTTCATCTTCACTAGAAAACACATCATTGTTTCTAGATTCTTCCTCATCTTCATCTTCCTCATCAGATGTAGTCAAAGGAGAGTGTGATTTGTAGTGATTGACTTTTGTGGGGCCATATGTCGGTTTATGTGAAGTCAATGGTTTTGACTGGTGGACTGGATTTGCTGACGTGGCGAAAGAATTTTGTGGGAGCGAATTTTCTTTTGTTTTGTAGTTTCTACCTTTAGCCCATATATTTTCAATATTTTCAGGAGCTAATGTTTGGGTTTTTCTACGCGAAATAATGTCTAATTTGTCACCCCATTCGCCACCCGAAAGGTGTTTTCGGGTATCAATTGAAAGCAACGGGTCTTTTGAATGTAAAGTGGTGGTGGTGGTGGTGGTGGTGACGGTGACATTGTTAAGAACAGAATCAGAATTTTCTTTTTTTAATTGTGCGAGTTCAACACCTTTGATAGAAGGGTCTATTGACATAGATAGTTGACTAGACATTTTTGGGGATCCGTTTGACTTTGACTTTGACTTTGACTGTGAGTTTATTTCTTCAGTGCTAGCTCCTCTGTTATTTTTGCTTGCTGAAATAACCACATTCTCAATCCTCTCATTAATAAACCTAAAGTAAAAAACGAATGAGAATAAAGAACATGATAGGATTAACTAGATGTGACAATATGAGCGCATATGGTGAGTTGAGAAACGGGTCAAACCGGTAAGTTTTGTATGGGGGTAAGTTCTTCTGAAACACAATTTCGGTCCGGTTTATTGTAAATATTTAGTGAGTTAAACATGAAAACATAATTTACAATATTTCAAAAACTATTCATCAAGCAGGCTGAGTAATGGGTCAAGACGGGTTTGGGTAAAAACAGATAACTTTTTTATGGATTGGGTAGTGTCATATATGATAAAAAGAATTGCATTATTTTAATAACAGTATAATTATGTAAAAAAATGAGTTGGACGGTTTTAAGGATTGAAAATACACATGGGGCAGCTATCGACCCGTTTAACCCCATTTCCTATTGAGTTTTTTTTTTTTTTTTTAATTTACCCATTAGACGTAAAGAAATTGGCAACAAAAAAAGAAGTAATGTTAATTGAAATGATAACCTTGGGTTAGCTAAATTTACAACTGGTCGTATTACTGCACACGCAAGAATTTCTCTAACTATATAGCGAAATAGAGAGCACTGCAGATCCTCAGGCCTGAATGTGAAAGAGATGAAACCATCCATAAGATGTTGTAGAACCTACAAAATTTAAAACAAAAAATCATGAATACTTTACACAACTCCATAAGTAAACAATATGAAATTCAAAATATTATAAATACCTTGTACTCAGCTACAGAAGAAAATAAAGCAGGGTGCAACTTCTTTTCAGCATTAAGCACAGCTTTAAGTTGAAAGTCTCGTTCTTCAAATGTCAAAGATTGCTCATTCATAATCTTCATCTTACATGCACGAAAAAGTTCCAAATGCGTGCAAAAAAGTTTAAGAATGTCCCTACAAATTTCATAACAAGTGTGAAAAGCAAATAATTCAGAATATGCTTACACAATTTCCCTCCAATGTGTACTCTAAACCTTTGAAAATTAGTTTAATATACATAACTAAAGTTACATTTAATTCAATTTTCTTATGCAGTTATGGTTACTTTATAGTTATTTAAAATTACTGATTTAATAAAAAAACTTATTTAGTAGCCATCTGAAAGACAGAATAATCATACATTTAGTTCTATTTAAAAGGTATTACAAAGAAATTATAATAACATAATTTACAAAAATTAGTTATATTTTTTTGTATGATAGGGGCATGAAGACATAAAGTAAACGCAAATTAATTCAAAGGTTAAATGGGAAACCTCTTTGATTTTGAGTTTAATGAATACTTGAATAGTGTCACACTTAATTTAGTGTAATTTGGCTATTAAGCCTAATTTGGTGTCAAGGTTTAGCGTAAACATAAAAGAGTTTTTTTGTCGTTGTCTTTCACTAAAATAGTATGAAAAAGTAACATACGATGTACATTTGGATGAGGTTGATATTTTTTAATTAATATAATAAAAAAAAGAATTAAGCTAATTGAACCTTGTCAGAAGGTCAATAAGGTTTATATTTCTCATGCGGCTAGCAAACTCGCCCAACACTCCATTAATTATCAGCACCAGCTCATCCGGGCCTTGTTTGTCAGGGGTAATTTTGGAATACCAAAGTTCAGTGACCCATTCAGACACTATATGTTTAGTAAACTGATCTATTGCATCCTCAACAACAGGAGAGTTGACTTTTCTTCTCCAGTCAGACTTTCCTGAGAGAAACTTGGGCTCCAAAAACGGTTTCTTTTGTGAAAAAACGTTGTCTGGTGATTGGTTTTTGCTATATAATGCAGCTTTCCTCCGATTTTCATAATCCAAAGCAAAATAACGAAGAGCGATAATTAAAAGGAGGGCAGCAGGCAAGTTTATCAACACTGAGGTACTTGTCACTGAAATAAATTATAACATAATTAATAAATATGTGTGATCATGCCATAAATGCAAAAGATTAGTAGAAATTAGTATCAATACAATGCTATTTTATGCCAAAAAATGTGTTTGCATGTGTAGAGAGAGAGAATTAGTAGAAATATATTCTAGTAATAAAATCTTTAATTACCATAAACATGCAAGACGGCAAGTTAAAGCGTTATATTTCAAACAATTTCGCGCAACACGCGCATTAAAGAGAGTTTCAAATAAGTATATAAATAAAAAATAGGAAATAAATAATTGCATGACTAGTTTAAATCAACTATCAAAATTTAAAAGATATAATCTCAACTTTACTATATAGCATCAGCATCCAGAATATGATTCAGTTAGAATGCAAGAAAAACACTTGTGAAGAGTCCTTAAATCTTCCTTACATCATGAAAACTGACCTCAAATTTTCAAGCATCAAAGAATGTACACAACATGCTCCACTTTTTTGTAGGTATGTATGTTTAAAGTTGCTTCTTGAAAGAACTTTTATAATAAATGAAGACAAAAGATCTATTCTTTTGTCAACATGTGTTCCAACTTTCAAGTGATTATGGTGTAAAAATTGAAATTCAATTCAAACACAATGTCAATAGGTGCAAAGAGTTCCCACTCGATAGTTTTTCTATATGATTTCATTACTTCATGTTTTAGAATCTATAAGGAAATACCATTTTTACTTTTATTAGTTCTTCTGATATGATTTCCTGTTTGTCTTGACATGAAGTTTCTGATTTATTTGTGACAAAAGATTACTCTAAAACTAACGGTGTCTCATGTTTGCTTTCCTAACTTCGTTTTCTCACAATAGCCCACAATCACCAACTACCTAAATACTATGTTCCCTCACATGAACCATCACGCATCTTTAATTTCAATTTTAGAAATAACCTAATTCATTTCATTGACATAAAAGGATCTCTAATGATTCGGTTATGTGTTCTAGTGACATATCATAGAGAAAATTACCATAAGTCTTATTCTACAGCTTATGACTAATATCAATACCATTATGCAGTGGTATACTGATTACTGCATGTAAGTAAGCTGGCGAACCAAAAAGAAATGCAGATACAGTAGGTCAATTAAGCTTTGGTGTTAAGACTTTTGATTCTAGAAAATTAATTTATCTTTCTTTGGTGCTCAAAGTTAATTTCTTTCTTATATAGCGGTATATGTAATTATCGTTTATGGGTTTATATAAATAAAGTCTAACAAGATATTCACAAACTTAACTTCAACTAACTTGACACATATGAACCATTTTTAATATAAACTGCCTCAGCTTGAAAATGCCAATCAAATGGGAAGATAACAAAAATATTGTAAAGGATCAGTAATTCATACAGCTCATAAACGAAGCCGAATTAAAGAAGAGAAAAACTTTAAGTGCATTATAAGTTTATAAAATTATGTTTTTCCTTATTTAGGCTGAAGTGCAACAAGATCTCTTCAATGTAGTAAGTCTCGAATAAGAATTAACTAAAACAAACACCGGAAAAGATCATAAAAAGGTTGAACGTGCCTACCTGTTAGCCTATCATTCAGATGAAAAGTTTAACCACACGAATTGCAGACTGCAATTTTAGATAGGAGAACACTTGGAATATAATCTCAATTCTCAATTTAAACAAAAAAAGTAAACCCAAAATGTATAAAATGCACAAACATATCTGGCATGTGAAGAATTAAGTGCAATCTCTGAGAAGAATTCCAAAAGAGGAAACTTACACGACATGAGATACGAGAGTCCAACAACGCACATGGACAGGAAAACAATCCGCTTCTTGGCCTCATCTATGAGGTCCCGAGCCGTTACCTGTTGCCTGCCAGTGCTCATTTTAAGAACTCTGATCAATCAATTTTCATCACCATAAATCCATTCATACGAGATTGATCAAGCAAAATTGAGAGTCTAATATCTCATTCCGGTAGCTTTCTCCGATCAATTCAGCAGCAGAAATGGTCAATGATCACAAATGAGGTGAACAACAGTGGTTCAATTGTAGATTTGAGAAGAGGAAACAGTTGAAAGCGATCGAGATTTATGCAATCTGATTGATTGAGTAAATGAAGATTGAAAACGACGATTACTTGTTTAGGTTAATATAGTGTGCCGTCATTCAACTACTCAATTTGCCGTCGTTAATGGCCGAATTGTGTGATACCAGAGTATTTAGGTTTTGGTTCACAAACTGAGTCCATCTGAAGAAGTAGATTTTACTTTAAACGTTTTGTTTTAAATATGAGTATATTCTGTTGTTCACTTTTTTTTTTAACTTTTTTAGAGTTTAATTACTTTATCATTATTCTCTATAAGACTCAAAACTCTCATACCTATGACTCTATGAGAACATAAGGTGTGATCTGTATTTATATTATCCAAAAATTGAACTCTGTTAAATTTTATTAAACTGGTAACATATTGCACTTATATGTATTCGTTTCTCTTGATAAGAATCAGTTACATATTTATACGAGTGTAAAATGTTTATGTTTTCTGCAACACGAGTTACATAAGTTCCTGCATAAGTTTTTATAAATCGAAAGTACTTTTTCTACAACATGAGTTATAAACCTTTAAAAATCATCATAAAGTTTCACTGCAAGTATTTGTTAACCATTGTCACCGTCATAAACAAAACCGGTGCTTAATGTAATAGTAGATAGATGTTAAGTTATGGACCAACAATAGATCATATGATATCAAAGATACTATCAAAGTAAGTATATATTTCATATTTGATGGTACAAGTCAAGTTGATAACACTTGAATTTGCATATTCTACAATACCAAATGTTATAATTTGAGCCAGAAGTGTTAGTACTTTCCTTTCAACGTGTTCA
Organism: Stevia rebaudiana; assembly: GCA_009936405.2. Classification (NCBI taxonomy): domain Eukaryota; kingdom Viridiplantae; phylum Streptophyta; class Magnoliopsida; order Asterales; family Asteraceae; genus Stevia; species Stevia rebaudiana. Next base: position 12,033,885 of record WOUH02000045.1, read on the forward strand.
AGCTCCATAACAAATTAACAATGGATAAAATAAGTCATTAAACACAACTTTCTTTGGTGAGAATTTCATCTTGTCTATCCACCATGTCATGTGAGATAAAAATCTTGGTTTAATTTATAGTTAGTTATACATTGCATTACTTATCAATTTCATTTGTTGCATTTCTTTCTACATTTCTTGAATTCATTTACAAATGGTAGTGTAAATTTCAAACAAAGACCATTTCCTTTTTTATCATGACCATTTTGCAATGCAATAATGCAATATCTTCTTAGTGTCAACCACAACATTTAGTCGGTTTTATGATTCTTGTAATTTTGATTCACAAGACGTTCACAATCTAGACTTTTTTTTATCATGAATTGATCGTGTGATTAGAAAGTCAAAATTTTATCACTGTTCCAAATTTGAGTGAGAGACGTTAATGAAATAAATTCTACTCATTAGATGACATCTAGCATGAATAATTTGTTAGATAACAATTTGGTAATCAAGAGATTAAGAGCTAAAGATAAAGAAGAAGAAGAAATTCACAGAGGAAAAGGAGATTAATCTCAAATCAATAACTACCTCATTCTATTCACAATCCAGGTAAATCAACTAATCACTAGAACCCCTTAAACTAATCAACAATTACAATTACCCTCTACACTTATACCTATTTGACACGTAACATAATTTAATTCTACTCGTAGTGCAATATGATAACATACAGAAATTTGATCAAATCTTTCATTTTATGATTCAACAATGTAACCAAAAATTTAGAATTACTATTAGACTACATCTGTAACTTGATCCAAAAACAAGTGCTTATAACCTTAATCTTGAAATGTACCATTTTAAACCCTTTAATTTCTTTACTTAATCATAATACACATACACACCAGTCATTGAACCTTTGGGATTCATGCTCAAAACAAAATTATAGTTAGTTATACATGAGAATGGATCAATAGTCCGTATTCGAACCCGTCATCTAAATGACAATCACCCCTCCTGGTGTCGGGTTTTCTATAAATTACACTTTTAACCCTCAAACACTATAATATAATATTAATAATTCTAAAGTTCATCTTTTGTTACATGCTGCTCATCATGTGTATGTTCTTTTAAATATTTGTTGATAAGTATTGCCAAATCTTTTGAGCTTGATTTTGTAGGCAGCTTAATCTGCAAATATTTGCAACAAATTACAAGATTAGCCCTAGAAACAAATGTTGACCAGAATTTTGACTATAAATTATTGACTCACCGGGTTTGACTTGTTGCTGACTGGGTAGAACAGGAGTGCCGGATAGTCTTCCACCTGTAGAACAATAATACGTCATACGTACGAGATCACAGACATGTTTGGTGCCCGTTTGATGGGTGGGCGAGCGGGTTGGGTTACACATGAAAACGGGTCGGTTAGGTTGACCCGGAAACAGTTCTTTTCCAAAAGTTCTTGTGAATAATAGCATATCAGTTTTATTTTAAATACAAAGCTACTCAATTTCTTTGAATAAAAAGATAAAGGAGATTGTTTTAATTAAAAATATTGCTCCGGTAACTTTTGACCCGCTTGGCCCGTTCAACCCTTTGACCCGTTTCAGTTTATATCAAATTTAACCATCTGACCCGTTTAAGATAACACATCGGGCAATATCACTCGTACATAAGTAAATAAGTCAAAATGGTCGCCATTTCTACTAGTAATTTATTATTTGACCCGTATGACCCGTTAAAGATAAAACACAAAGATTTTATATAAACACAGACCTCCAATTTCGGGTGCTCGTTTACAGAAGCATCTATTTTTGCAAAAACCAGATTTTCCAACCCTTTGAAGTGTTTTGCCAACTTCTCCACGTGTTTCGTTGTAGTTTCACAGTTCAAACACCATGGTGTGTGTATCTTGAATATGATCAAAATTAAAACATATAATCAAGATCTTTTTGATAGATTAATGAAGAAAAAGGAGAGGATTTTGCATTGATAAATTGTGTAGATAAAGAATAATAGATTTAAAATAATTAAAATTGCATACAAACCTCTAGAACTATGTTCTTAGAGCTGCTTAAAACCACGTCATCAAACGTCTTTCCAACAACCGTTATTATGTCCGCGTCTTTCTGTAATTTCACAATCAAGATTATAATATTAGTAACATGAGAGAAATGAGTAGATTTTAATTAATTTTAGCAGGTGAAAAGAATTTTATAAATAAAATTAAACTCACGTTATCTGGTATTGATTGGGACTTGTAAAATAACGGTAATGTACCCTTTATGAGCCCCAAACCAAACTCCTACAAAAATAAATAAATAAACAAGTTAGATTCAGGTGCAAAAAAGTAAACATTAAAAGATTTAAGTGGTTGAATCGATACTTCTATATTTGCGGGTGTTGGATCTGACTCTAGCAAATACTTGGCACCAGTTTTGTAATCAAAAGCAGTTACCTATCAAACAAATTAAAAATCATAAACATCATTAGTAAATCTTTAATCCTGAACTGAATTAAAGAAAAAAAGAAGTATATTTGGTTTTGGATAGAGGTGGCAATTGCGACCCAACTTTACTTTTGATTTTGGTTATTTTTTATATCTTTAACGAGTCAAACGAGTTAAATAATAAATAGCTTATAAGGAAACAGTTTATAAAAAGGATTAGTATATCACCTCCTAAATAAATTTGATTAAAATTTCAGATTATTACTGAAACAATGCATTTTTTGTAATCATATTTGACATGCTACTTATTTATAAAAAATCAAGATTTTGACAAAAGTTGTTTCGGGTCAACACAACATGGTTCACCCGTACCATAACTACCCGTTTTGACCCGTTATCTAACCAAACGAACCCAACCGTTTTGCCACTAGTTTTTTAGATATTGATTGATGAAACTAACAAGAGTGTCTTCTGAATCTTCAAGCCCAAATAAAGTTAAGAAAGGTTTTGCAAGATTGTCATCTTTGATGTCAACAAATACAAACATTATCTGCATTGACAAAATGTAATTAAGAGATTTGATGATAATATGAGATTTAAGATTGATGTAGATCAATAATTCCAAAATTATCCACCTTTGATTTGAACTTTCTGGCAGCATTTTGAAATGGTTCTAGTAATTTCTGGAACTCATTAGCTTCTGCAAACACATAAACCTAAAACACAAACACAAATTTATCTATTACTTGAAATCAATATAACAAACATTCACATAGTAGATAATTGTCAGATTAACTATTAAATCGTGTTCTAAAAAAGGGATTGTGGGTGGTGTTTGGATGTCAGATTATCTGATTATTATAACTTAAGTCACAATTATCAGTTTCTATTGTTTGGATAACCAATTTTTGCTTATGATTATAAAAGGTCAAATAATTGGTCTGATTATATCAGCAAAAAAAAAGCTTAATGATGTACGATTTGAAAGCGATTATCTGAATTTATCAGTTTTAGAATTCAATTAAAACTAACAAGCAGCAAAATCACACATCCAAACACTACCTCTTGCATTTCAGTTTATTACTGTTTAATATCTGAGTTTTCAAGATGCAACCAATGAAAAAAGAGTAATTAAGATGATGAAAACCTGAAGTTTATCACTGGCATAAACTTTAACAGAATTCACTTCAGTTAAAAAAGTGACCAATGGAAACTTGTTATCATTCAAAAATTGCAGAATCTTATCCTTCTCAAACACATCTTCTGCAAAACCCAAAGTAAATAATATTCTTAAACAGATAGAAAACTAAAAGACACTAAAATCACCATTAATTACTATAAAAAATTAAAATACAGAAAAATGACCTAAAGTGTTAGTGGGTCAATCCAATCCACCCGGCCCATTTCAACCCATATTAGAAAATGACCCAATTCAGCCCGACCCGTATTGACCAGTCCAACTGGCAATCTTGTCACCTATCAGATCATGAACTTACCATATGAAGTGTATCTTTCGGGCTCACTTTTCACAATACCAAAAAACGGGTTAATAGAATTAACATCTTGAAATAAAATATTGGCAATCTTGGAATTGCATGTCTCAACAAATTGAATCTCATTATCAGTAGTTGCTGCTTTTACAAATTCACCATATTCAGGACCCTGATAAATTTTAGGCATGCACACAAGTTTAATGTTGTACCATTATGTTTACAAATAATGTTTAATGTTTAAAAAACAAAAAGCATAAAAAACACATACCTCAAACTTATCAAATAAACCAACTGCAAACATAGAATGTTTCTTAAGGAAATCGTTTGCTTCATCAATTGAGTTGATTCTGATAATAGGCGTACCCGTCTTCTTCCTCACCCAAATCACAATTTCTTCCCTAATTCACATCCCCAAACACCAACAAAATCAATATAATATTTACACACAATGTGTTTTTCTTGATGATTATCAGTTATCACAATGTATTTCATTGGCATAAGGGGGTGTTTGGATGTGTGTTTTAAAAATAATTATTGCAATTTGAATACAAAATAATCAAATAACTGGTTGAATAAAGCAACCAATATGGTGATATGTATGTAACTTACATTTATAAACAATAATTAGTTTCTTATGGCACTTACCCACTTCTCCAAATTTGACTATGTTGAATCTAAATAATGAGAAAATCATTTTTACTACAATACTAAAAGCTACTTGTTCCAACTAATCATGACGTCACAAAATCTGGTATTAACAGTTTTTTACCTAAATAATCAAATAAACATGAGAAAAGTAGATCACCCAAACATGCTTGAAATTTCTTATCTACACATCTTATGATTATGCTCATAAGAGGAGATAATTAGCAAAATTGTAATTTTGAATCCACCAAGAATAAAACTTTTCATCATCAAACACTCAAAAAGTGAATAATAAGCAATCCCAAACACCCCCTAAGTCAATATCTATTCTTCTATTGACTGTATTTCAAAATTTTGACAGTTGTATATTATAATTATGATATAATCACTATTAAAACAGCATCCAAACACCCCTAAAATCACATAAAAACATAACAAAAAACAAATCTTACGTTGAGAATCCACCGGTATAAGCTTGAGAAGTGCCATTAACAAACAGAAGCAAAGTTGGATACCCTTTGATCCCAAGATTCGAAGCTACTTTTGGGTTTCTTTCAGCATCAATTTTCGCCATTAAAACAGGACTATTTAACTCATTCAAAGAACCAGCAGCCTCTGCAAATCTGGGCATCAATTCAGCACTTCTAACATCCCACGGTGCATAACCCAGAACAAAAACATACTCATTTCCATCAATTGCATTTTGGGTATTATCATTATTCAATTCAAGAACGATTCTTTGAGCTTTGGTTAACACCTCTGCCTCAGATGATGGTTTTGGCGATAATTGTGCATCTTGTTCTTCGTCTAGTGCTATAAGATCTTCAATGTCGTCGGAATCTTCAGTGGCTGTTGAATTGATCAAGAAATTTAGTGAAATCAGAAGGATTATTGTGAGGTAGATGAATTTTGAAGTGGGTTTTGGAGCAACCATCGTAAAGATTTGCTTGTTTGGGAAGAATGTGAATTGTGATTGAGATCTGTGTTGATCTATGTAACTAAATCGATTAAGAAGAATCAAGATTATTGTTTTGTAAGATTTAGTTAAGGGTTCTACAGGAATCAAGATCTTGAAGAAATTAAAGAGTGATTTTATAAAAACAAATAATCAGTGTTTTAATCTTCCCGTGCGACGTGCAGAGACTAACGGGATTCAGGGTTGGACCGTCCCCTTTTTCTTTTCATATCTTTTTCTAGAAAGTATTTTAGAAGTTGACTAGGGGGTCGGGTCTAGTTTTTATTGTTTATCTAACAGGTTGTTTGACAACTTTTGAATTGGTAACTGCTAAACAAGTAAATGTCTGAATCATTAAGTGTTGAATCAGTAACAGGTCTGAATCATTAAGAGGCAAATAATGCTTAACATTTCAGAGGAAAATGTCTAACCAATTAAAATAAGAGGTCTCGACCATTCAGACTCAGTATAATGCTTAACTATTCAGATGCAGATATCTGAATCATTCAGACATATGCTCGCAAAACAAACACTCTGAACCATTAAGTGTTGAACCAGTAAGATGTCTAAACCATTAAGAGTCTGTTAAAAAGTAAACAAACAGCCCCTAAGTTATAATACAAGTTTTATTCAAACTTGTTTCGGACATTCTTGCGTAAATTTTATCAAGAATAAACTATAAGACATATATGATGTATTTTTATATTTTTTAATCAGATCGTTTTCTATGATTTTATAGTTAGGTAATATGGTCATTTTTTACGTCTATTTATAATACATTGTTACTTTTGTGCAATTTCAAAATAAACCCTCGTAATATGTTTTTTCATCTACATTTTCATATTCAAAACCAGGATGTATCATATGTTTCTCTTTACACATTTAACCACATCAATATCATCATCGTAATGCATGGCCACAACCACCTACTTGTTAACCCCATAATTTTTGTAAAAATATAACGCCAACTCAATAAGCCGTAAATACATTATTCCATAATAGAAAATAATCTAAACTTGATACATAATAAATGAATGACATAAAAAATAATCTAAAAGTACCCAATTTTTCAACATTTTTTAAATGAAAGTTTATAATATGTTTATGGCGTTGAAGTGTTAAGTGCATCAAGTTTACGATCGCTATAATAGGGTTGCTGCTTGGTAGATTAATCGGGTGGTAACAATTAATGGGCCGCTAATTTTAAACCATATTTTTTTCAATGGGATCGAACCAGCCTGTATGACAATATGTGCAAGAAATACCCGTATTACCAACGGTATGATCTATATGTACGTCGTCACCCCCATATTATTCGTACCAGGGTGATAACCAAAATCACCGCCCGATACAAATCGGTTTTAAATCATTGGGTCTTACTATTAATTTAGACATCGAGGTTCATTTATTGCAGTAGTTTGAATCTAGTTGTATCTTTACAACATTGATGTTTGGTTTGGAATCTAGATATGAAACAATTGAATGAAGACAAGATCTTAATTCATAGAACATTTTATTACCACAACAACCAACATGTACACATGTTTCAACATACCAAAATTGGAATGTCTTGACTATAGAAATCCAACCACATTTTATGCATTCTCATAAAAATCACAACTCACCATTTGTACAAAAATTTTGAAATGACCATTCATGTGTAGATGCAAGAACTCTTTCTGAATCTGATTGGTTTGATTATATTCGATGGCAATGTCATATTGCACGAAATTTGCCTCCGGTGCTTTGTGGTCACGAGTTTACCGACAACTTCGCCTTTTGATCGAATCTCAAACTCTAACTTCAACTGGATTTCAAAAACACCAGTATCAGAAACAACTAGACTTGAACCTGCACCATACAAAGGTACTTTTGTTGCTTCCAAGTTCACAATGGCGATTCTTCGACTTTTTCTTTGCTGATAATACTTCTTCAACTGATCAAGATGACAATAACCAAATTAGTATATGTGACAATGTGTCAATTTGAATCGTGTTATATCTCATACTGGTTAAATGAGTCGAATAAAAAATACTAGCCAAAAGAAAAACATGTTAGAATTAGTTCTAACCTGTCCGGTTGCAATCACAATCTCTGAATAGACTAGGTTCACTGGTGTGGAGCTAACATGGATGCCAAAGAAGGGAGCCGGGTTACGAACATCGAGCCGCAATGAACCATTGATCGTCAGCATTTTGGTTATGACCCCGGATGAGTCTGAACCCTCCCCAACGAAGAGGCTATTTACAGCCAAACTCTACAACAAATGCATAATATTCATCACTAGTTAGCTAGGAATCAAATTGAAACCCATTATGACATTTTCTAGAATTATCTGTTCTTTGATATTTGATTGATCTTAATCGTAGTGAACTCTAACAAAAACGAGCCATAATCGATACCATACCCGTATCGTAGATATCGGTACCAAAATTTGAGAAAAGCGAGTGCCGGTACCTTTAGTCGGAACTAGTATTGTACCGGTACCAAAATTATAGGAAGTGAGTAAGAGTACCGAGTCTATCGATATGATACTGATACTGATACTGATACTGATACTGATACTCGATACCAAATACTTATGACTTATCCCTAAGCCATATGACTCATTTAATCAAAAACGTCAACTCAAACACGACTCGTTTACTTAAAGAGGTTAACCCAAACATGACACACTTTTTAAAAGAGTTGGATATAAAAAAAATCAACCAAAAACCTGATATTTTTCTTGTCTATGTTTATGTTTCGGGTGGTGTAAAAAATTGCTTCCAACTACGGCCACAATATGACACGGATTGAACAAAAAGGTTAGATTTTTATGCATTTTCATAGCAAGATGCTCATAGAAAACTAAATCCATAAAATAATTGGACAACAACCCAAACAAAATTAACAAACCTTAACAGTGATGTCAGCTTTATAAGGTCTGGCAGCACCCCATATAATCAAGCACAAAATAGTGAACAAGACAATAAAACTCAAAAGAGCCATTAAAGCTTGTAATCTTCTAGTAAACCTTTTTTCATCATCATATTCATCATACTTTCCTTCTTCCACTATCACATTACACTCCGGCCACCCCTTATCATTCCTTTTCCGATGAACTTTCCTGCCGGAATGTGACCGGAAAATCCCAGAAAACCTGCTCGATGACGAGTTACGAGAGTGACGACCCACTGACGGGTGTGAAGGCGACTCCATTGGACTCCTGAAATTAGGTGTTGCTTGAATTGATGATGATTTATCACCATCTTGTGAGTCCCTTGATGGGCTTTGCACGAAGTAAACCTGTCGTTTTGGTGATCTTGACGGTGATGATTCAGCTAAACTGGTGATATCAGATTCAGATTTAGTGTGCAACATGTTTGAGTTTCTTGAGAAAAAGAACTGAATTTCAAGAAAATGTTGGAACAGTTAAAGTTTAAGCTTTATTGCATGGAATTTGGGGAAATTTTGCAAGGCATCTGGGAACTGAAAAACTTGAAGAACCCACTAATTATACAACTATTTGACAGCTAACAGATGATCAACTGAACAAACAAACTCTTAACTAGGGTTAGTGTTGCAGACAAAAAAACACAGTTTGTGTGTTGGATTTGGAGATCTGTAAAAGAGTGAAAATGGTGAAGTGGGGTTGATTGTATTTGATATGTGCATGAGTAGGTCCAACCAATGAGCTGTGAGCAGGTTTTAAAGGATGCAGGACTCACCATCACCAGACAAATAATTGCCGAACCTAAATCCGAGGCTAATTCCATGCCTACAAGGATACTTGCCTAAAAATACAATCCAAGTGTCGGCAACTAATCTTTTTGTTGATATTTTGGTAGAATATGTTACCTAATGCATTTTTATTTAACCAATAATGATTATAAATTATTTATATTCATTATCGTAATTAGATTTTGTTTTTTTAGTAGGTGGCATATATGACAGGATTTATACATTATTAAAATTAACCTATTCACTAATACTAAGAATATCGTGCTTGAAAGTTGTTAGGAATAAGGTAGGGTGAACAACTATATTATTAGAAAGACTACAAGAAAATGTTACAATAATTGTGAAAATTAAAGATCCCCCTTTTTCTTTTCCACACAAAATGGTGCTCCAATAATTGAGGATTACCTTTTGAAGTTAAGTCATTGGATACCGGTGAAATTTTAACTTACGGGTTTGGTTTAAATAAGGAGTAGGCTTAGGGTAAGGAGGGCTTTGGTAACAACACGTGACATGAGGGAATTTTTGAAGGAGGGGTACATTAGTAATTGTGTCCGGCTCGCAAAAAAAAAGTTTTTTTTAAATATATTCAAAAAAAAATTCAAAATTTTTTTTTAAATCGATTTTTTTTAAATTAACGCCCAGAAAAAATATTTTTTTTTTTTTTAAGTTAAAAAAAAAATTGATTTTTTTAAAAAAGTGGATTGAACCCAATGCATCGTTGTGTTTTTTATATGCATCGTTGTGTTTTTGATATGCATCAATGTGTTTTTGAAATGCATCATTGTGTTTTTTATATGCATAATTGTGTTATACGATGTACGTTTTGTAGGTTTTTGTGTCCTGATTTGTGTTTTACGACTGTCATTGTGTTATACGATTGTGACTATCATTGTGTTATACGACTGTCATTGTGTTATACAATTGTGACGATATTACCCTTCATGCCTTTTCAAAGTTCAAAGTTCCTAATAATTACAAAATTGCCACCGCGTTAATCCTGGCCGCTGATCTTAAGATCTAATGGATGGGATGACTCCTTACCCTAAGCCTCCTCCTTACTATAACCCTACCCTTGCTAAATATATATAGGTGCTTTAGCAACACTCACTTTAAATTAAACAACTTAAAAACATCAATTGTTGCTCATAAAGTTGTTTTACTCATAAAGTTGTTTTTCTCTCTTTATAATAATATTGCAGGGGATACTACAAATGTAGCACATCAAAAGGTTGTTTAGCCAAGAAACAAGTGGAGATATGTAGAACTGATGCATCAATGCTCATAGTCACTTACACTTCTACTCATAATCATCCAAATCCTAATCTCTCCAAACAACCCAAAAGTGATCCAAAATATGAAGTTAACACAACCCTTGAACCTGATCAAGAGAATGAAGAGCAAAACAGCTTTATTAAGCCTGGAATCAGCGATTACCAATGCATCAAAACCCTAAAAGACAAAACTAATTTGGCGGTAAATCTTGAAAATACGCTCTTTGATGAAGAACCACTCTTGTATCCCAATCTAACGAAATTTTCGGAATCAAAAGCTGAAGAAAATGATTTCTATGATGAACTTGAGGAGTTGCCCATGTCTTCCTCATCATTTAGAAGCTTCATGAGAGGAAATAGTTTTTGTTCAACCTTTTTAATTAAGGGAAGTAATAAAAATGGCTAAATTAGTTGATCATATATTCTAAAATAAAAAATTAATGATAGGGTTAACACTTCCATCGCTCAGATTTGCATTAGAGGAATCCAACTGATCTCTTAAATTGTGAACGGTAGAGTATTAATCAAGCCGAATGTAAAAATAAATTTATATGATGCATTAACCCTCCGGTTTATATTTTCATTAGTAAACCACAATAAAGATACTTGGTTATTAGTTATTACTTTACTTAGTGGGAGATTATTGTTGGTTCCAAGTTGTTTGTGTTTTGATAATATAAAAATTACATAGTCACGTGGTTAATTAAGTTTGTGCACCCGGGCAAATGTGCTATAAGTGGGAATCGATGTAATACCATTACGAATTATGTGCTTTTCTGCCATTTAAATTTAAAAGGCAAATTGGATTTTAATAATTCAAACTTTGCCCTATTGGCCCACAATAATCCCAACTGGAGAAATTCTTACTAGCACTCCCAACTTTTAAACCATTACCAGTGGCAGTCCCTCCGTTAAATAACACTAACACCGTTTGATTTTTAATGACGTGACAGATTTCTTTTAAAAACTTAAAGTGCAGGGACTAAAGTTGTCTTCTTCGTAAAGTTGAAGGATTAAAAACATATGTCTTCTTCGTAAAGTTGATTTGGGGTTTAAACTCCCAGATCGGTTCAGATCGACGATTTTAGGTATTTTTCTTCATGTATATGATCTGATTGTATCAATAGCTAGATTATGTGCAGATTATACTCTCGCAATCTACCATTCTCGGTGTTTATGGCTCTGCTTCCATTCTTGTCGTCTCCTTTGTTTGGATCCTCGCTGGTAATCATTTAAATCCCAGAAATCGAGGACGGGTTTACCTTGGATTGAGGTTACGCGAGAGAGGAGATCGGAGGGGTTTGAAGGTCGTCGGCCGAATGAGTGTTCTTGTGTTAGATCGGGATTGTTTGCTGGGTTGGGTGCTCGAAAATGGTTGCCAA
>WOUH02000045.1:12072173-12084057 GCA_009936405.2 Stevia rebaudiana
AGAATTCTTGGCTAGAAATAAGAAGAGAGCTACTTAATCATATGCTGGAAAACTGGGATGGGTACACCCAAATTTTTTAAGATCACCATACTGTGCTAAACGCGTTGCATTGGGACGGTATCACATTTGCTCCTATGAATAAATGGTTTATACTCCCTGTCACATGTATAATTGCGGCGAACTTGTATCGGGTGCCTATTGTGTTTCTAAGTGACCAGAATAACAGCCAAACAGTTTTTCCGTTCTATGACCCTCCGGAACCTTATCTAACAAACCCAATAATTGTTATTGGACATGTAAATACAAGTCATTACATTAGACTAGAACTCACATACGATTCCCCATTTCCAATGCCAAGCCTATACTGGCTCCGACATAGAAAGCCGATAGCTGACGGCTGGGAGACGTTTTTCCGTAGCCGTTTTCAACATTATAGGAGATTGGTGCCACTGCCACCACCACAGCCAAGGATTATTATAGCTGATGATAGCAATATGGAGTCAAACAATAACGATTAGATTCATTCATTTTATACGAAGTAATATTGTTATACGATTTAATTTTATATGAATTTTGTTACCAAAAGGTCATAGCAAAAGGACCAAAATTGTAAAAACTTGTTACAATAGAAGAGAAAAAAAAATTTTGAAAAATTTACGGGATTCCACTTAATTTTTTTTCTTTATAAGAGACCGTCAAGTCTCATTTCAAGTACCAAAACACAACTACTCTCAACAAACTCTCTGATCTTCGCTTGTTCTTTGGGCTTTTCACTCAAATCTCTTCGTTTTCGTTTAAAGGCAACTTTCGATTTTGTTTTTTACTGTTTTTTCGTGTTTGATCTGAATTTTGTTACCAAAATTGTAAAAAAATTGTTATAATCTTGTTAGAAAATGAATTAAAAAAAAAAAATTTGAGGTGATACGGGCCGTAGGGGGCCGTATGGGGTGAAAGAAACGAGGGATACGGGGTGTAGGGGGTTCCTACGGGCCGTATGCTTCACCGAGGAGGTTGGCATACGGGCCATAGGACCCCCCTACGGGCCGTATCCCTTTATTTTATTATTATTATTATTATTATTATTATTATTATTTTTTAATTCGTTTCGTTGTTTGTTAACAGAAAATGGCTCCACGTAGATGTCAGAGAGTTGAGGACGACCGTGAGGAGGATGTCGATGACGTCCTCAGTCCCCATCCACATCTTCAGTTTCCTAGGGGAACTGAAGCTCGTCGTCGTCTCGCCTGACTTATCACTCGAGAGATCGCTCCTATCCGTACTATCGACTGGCGCGTGCTTGACGTGCTCGGTGACAGAGCTAGGGCGGAGGCGATGATTGGTACCGCAGATCAGACACCATGGCGGAGGATGTTTGATCTGGCATATGCGCTCGCGCACACAGAGTTTGTCCTGGAGTTCCTTTCTACTTTCAGGTTTACCCCCCGGCCCCCGCCACGAACTCCAAATATGACTTTCGATCCATATACACACGTGGCAGCCAAATTCGTCCTCGGCAGCGTTCGCTACGATTATACGTTAGCCCATTGGGCTATTGCAACGGGCATTTACACGGAGCAAGAGACAGCCGACGGACATTTCTTTGTGGATGACGACATAGACTCAGAGCCCGTGCAGCTAAGGGCGTGGTTTCCAACGATTTCGGTTCCATATCCTACGAACCCATTCTGGTCTAGTGATACTGTGGATCCATTACACCGGTACCTGCATCGGGCCCTTGCGGGAACGATTACCGACCGTGCACAGGCTACTGAGCATGTCACTCACCATGACCTGTTGTTTTTTAGAGGACTGATTACACCCCGGAGGGTGAATCTGGCTTGGTGTCTGGGGAGTTACTTTTTACGCGTAATCTCGGTACGAAATCTTAAGCATTTACCTTTTGTTTTATTGTTCTTATCAACTGTTATTAACTTTCAATTTGATTTTATTTTCAGACTACATGGCCCATCGTATGTGGGGCTTACATCACAGTTTTGGCCCGCCGTCATGGTTGCTATACGGCAGAGCAACTCAGACATGAGTCCAATACCGTGTATGGGAGACTACTTTCAGAGGCTGCGGTAAAGCAGATGCGGATGACCCAAGAGGTTAATGGGCAGTTGCAGTGGATCGCTCCTCACCATCCGCAGGCTCCTCACCATCAGCAGGCTCCTGTGGGAGGTCAGGGCCACGCTCCTCACCATCAGCAGGCTCATATGGGAGGTCAGGGCCACGCTCACCACCCTCCGCAGGCCAGGACTATTATCCCGCAGGTACCACCGACCATCGAGTACATGTTCGAGTCGCTTAATCTTCAGAGAGAGGCTACTCATCTTCAGCGAGAGAGTCATGCGATGAATCGATGGGTGATGGACCAGCATTACGATTGGATGGTCAGCCAGGGGCACCACATCAGTCGTCATCGTCCAGTTTTATATCCTTATCCACAGACAATATTCCCACACCTGCACGAAGAGTCTTCGAATGAGGATTAGATTTTTTTTTTTTAGGTTTTATTTCGAGTAATTTGAATGTTTGATTTAATGGTAATTGCTTAATTTTATCTTCAATTGTCTCTCTTATCCTGCTGAAATAAGCATACTAACGTTGTTAAAATTATTCGTGACATAAATACCACACAAATCGCAAATTCACGGACGATTACCAATTAAAAAAAAAAAATAATAATAATAATTTTGACCCCCTATGGGCCGTAAGAGAGGGGGGTTTGGTCAAAGGGGGTCCGGATAGCGGCCGCCTTTCTAAAACATCAAATAAGATGTCTTCTCAAATAAGATAATGGCCCACCTTGAAGCCAAACTTCGTCGTTTTCTGCTTTTCATAATGTTTTCTTAAAGTTTATTAATCACAGCCCACGTCCACTTACCAACAAAAAAGCTTTTTGTTTCGACATCACACTATCACACACACATTCCTTTTCCAATTCTTTTGGTTTTTGTGATATCTAAGAAAAACATGCTGCTAATAAATCCCTAATTTCTTTCTTTCAAGTTTCAATTGCTTCAGTCACATGACCTCTTGAAAGTAATGTCCTTCTCATACTCTTTTTCATGAAAACAAATAGAGAAAGAGAAAAAGAAAAAAGAGTACAAATTTAGAGATCCGTGAGCAAGTTTACTCCTAAAAGACAACTGAAAAAAGAGATTAAATTATGTTATCATATAGGTATGCTTTATTGTTTTTAGATTCATAATTTCATATATATAAAATAAACATATATATATATATAGAGAGAGAGAGAGAGAGAATAACATCATTGTTTGGTTTGAGGTCTATCTGCATCTTATGGATGTTTCATGAGGATCAGAATATCCCAATAAAAAGGGGGATCTTACCAAAAGAATTTGTATGATTTGATTCTTTATATTCCAGTTTCTAGCAATGGATTTCTGGCCGGAGTTTCTAGCAAGCAGTTGGGGTAAGGAATTTGTTGCCGGAGGGTGTGGTGGGGTCGCCGGAATCATGGCCGGATATCCACTTGATAGCATCAGAGTCCGGCAACAAAACTCACCGACCGGCTCTGCTTTTAACATCCTCCGAAATGTTGCTGTTAAAGAAGGACCTCTTGCCCTTTACAGAGGCATGGCTGCCCCTCTTGCTTCTGTTACCTTCCAGGTTTATTATTATTATTATTATTATTATTATTATTATTATTATTATTATTATTATTATTATTATTATTATTATTATTATTAATTTCAGTTTCATTTTAAAGAAACAAACATACTCGGTAAAATCTTATACGTGATTTGTAGAGTATGATTACTATTTCAATTACATGTTTTGAATTAACATTTTAACCGCAAATGATAAAGGTCATTGGTAATGGTATAGTCTAGAAAGGTTAACGAGTTGTCTGATTAACAGAGAAACAGCTTTCAACGAGATTTAATAATATATCAATCTTAATAATCTGTTATAAATAAATTACCTTATTATTATATTTCTTAATGAGGAATATATATTTAGTTTTTCGACCGGTTCTAAAAGAATTCTTCAATATTGTTTTGAACTGAAAGGGCTAAAATTTGAATGAATCATCATCCTCCTCTTGATATTTAGATTTTCACTTACAATTCAAGTTAAAAAGAAGTATTAGATTAACAATTCTTTTTTTGCAGAATGCTATGGTTTTTCAAACTTATGCAATCTTGTCGCGATCATTTGACACGTCTATTTGTTCAAACGAACCGCCGTCTTACAAAGGTGTTGCATTAGGTGGAATAGGAGCCGGAGCTTTACAAAGCTTAATGCTTTCTCCAATCGAACTAATCAAGATCCGATTACAGTTACAAACCCGAATCCAACATAAACAAATGGAAAAAGGTCCGTTAAGTGTTGCAAAAACCATAATACGAACCGACGGTTGGAGAGGATTGTACAGAGGATTAACAATAACCGCTTTAAGAGACGCACCATCACATGGTTTTTATTTTTGGACGTATGAGTTCATGAGGGAAAAACTTCATCCGGGTTGTAGAAAAAGTGGTCAAGAAAGTTTAAATACTATGCTTTTTGCAGGCGGTCTTGCGGGTGTTGCTAGTTGGGTTTGTTGTTACCCGTTAGATGTTGTTAAAACTAGAATTCAAGCGCAAACGCCTAATTCTATTGTAAAATATGATGGTATTATGGATTGTTTCAAGAAAAGTGTTGCAAATGATGGATATGGTGTGTTGTTTAGAGGATTGGGTACTGCGGTTTGTAGAGCTTTTGTGGTTAATGGAGCTATTTTCACAGCTTATGAAACCGCGTTACGAGTGTTCTTCAACAACAATGGTAATATGAATACCCTTCAAACAGATAATCCAATATGATTATTATATGAAAAGATATGATCTTTGCATCAAAGGTATGATCTTGATAGTAGTTCAATCGAGCTACTAGAGTGAAAATTTAACTTTAAGTATGATCATGTAAAGAATTTAAGAAAGATAGATCCACTATCAATGAAAACAGATTGTAGACATGAATTCAGCAATTCAGCATTTAGATGTAACTTGCTTTTGTTATATGATGTATATATTATGATATAATGATTGATTAATGAATGACAATAAAAAGTTCTGAACATCAATATAATTCCTTACAACTTACATGATTGTTTGAGCACGTTCATAAGTATCTGAAGAATCGAAAACTTCAGAATCAATGAACACCCCAACTGCATCATCAATTCGTCATTGCATCATCTGCAGGTGTAATTATACTTCCATAAGAAAAATACACCAACCCATTTGCTTGATTTGAGCACCCAAATTTCTTGCAAACGTGAACACTTTAACTCCATCCATGGTTGTTAGAACCCTAATTTTCCCAACTTTTTAAGTCACGTTTTTGCCATTACTGGAATCGGAACAGATGCTTGATAATGTCTGGATCGAGCATCGGTGAAAAGCCGGAGGTGGGTGATGATGGTTCTGATACAATCACACAACAAGCTCCGGTGGATTCAGCGATCTTAGCATGATCAACCACTCAACCGTCAACGCTTGTGACGTGAATGATTGATCCGCCGCTAGTCCGACCTTCACCGAGAAGGAGTTTTGATCTTTCTTGTTCAGATTAGATACGGTAACGTTGCCGTCAACGGCGACGGCAGAGTCGTCAGCCGTCTGTAAGGTGCTTCTTGAAATGTTTTAAATAAATTTTTGCCGAAAAGCCAGGTGCGTGTCGGGGCAAGTTCTCATTGCTACAGTAATGAGAACTTGCCCCGAAGATTTGACCCATTTAAAACCCGTGATAGGGTCCTTCTCCAGCGAGACCTCCGATGAATCCAGCCAGCACCGGCCACGACTCCGGTGGTGGATTTCTGTTGTCCTCTTGAGGCATCCGATGATTATGACTTGGCAGAGAAGAGACAAGGGACGATGGTGGTGTTAGGCGGCTACCGTGTGTGGACTACGTCGGTGAAGTTGAGATCCGACGTCCATCGCCATCACCATCGCCATCAACTACCGCAACCATTCTTTTCTCCGTTTAACAGCCCTTTGTAGCCACCTTTCGTTCAATCCTCCATTCTTAAACCTAGCCATCCCGCATCACCGTCGCCGGTGAAACTGGGTTCGTTTAGTGGGGGTAAGTAACCCTAAACGGATGTGAAGAAGATGAATATGAGGAAGAACCAAATTAAGTGGGAATCATTAAAACTTCAGTCAGGTAAGTTTGTGTGATAGCTTTTTTTGTTTCAATTCATCAACTATTTGTCTATGATGTACACTAAAATTGTACATTCTTATGTTTAGACGAAAGTTTATGAAGAATGTATTATTATTTTTAATTGCTAACATGATTGAATAGTATGTTGTTTCTTGATGTTATGATCACTGGTTAGTTAATGTCTAATGGATAGGTTATATTGGGATACACAGTTCGTTATTTCACAATCGCATTACACTTTTGATCGATTGTGTTTGGAATTAAAAGCCCGGTTTATATTATCTTCATTTTTTTTGTTGTGTATGTATGCAATGGAGATATTTATGTTCATTAGAAGAAACCAGTTACTTTCCTTAATCTACGAAACATGTTATCAAAATCATGTGCTATACTAATTTTATTTTTTATATGTGAACATGTGTATAAGCACTTATATTCAATTATGCATGAATATCACTACGGTAATGTAAAGGAGAAACACATAAACTACATTTGAATAAGAAAGGCCAATAGTTTAACTGCTGGAAGATATGGTAATCTTACGTACACTTTCTTTTAAAACAACTCCATGTTTAGTTTTTTTAGTTCATAGTCAACTTAACAGGTGTTTTTTAATTTAAAGTTATAAATACTGTTGATTAAGAAAGATGTAAATGTTAGTTGTTACTTTTATAAGATCTAGTATGATGTTTAATAATGGTTATTAGCTGTTTTATAGTGTACAATTATTGCAATTAAGCAATTTGTTAATCATCTCTCTTATGTTTTCATAAAATAACATGAAACTTAAGATTGATAGCATAGTACACTACAACATAACAGTTGATTCTACATAATGTTGAGCTTTGACTGTTGCAAAGTAGATGCTCTGCTTTTGAGGAGATCAAGTTTATCATGATGAGTTATTAACATAATATAAATATAATACCTTTGTGGAGAAATTCATTGCAATTCCATGATTATTAATTTTGTACATGTATCGGTGTGAGCTTTGTTTACATGAATTTCGTGATAAACATAAAGATCATGTATATGTTACGAATCTAAGGACAATAAATCCCATATCTTTACTATTAGTGCACAATTTTGTTATGAATGTTTCTTTTGGCTGTGCATCTGTAAGGATTGTACTTTCTGCAATAATTATTTTGAAAATTAATGATAACTTATTTTCGTATGATCTGATTTTTTTACTTTTATATACCAAATAACAGATTTTGGACTTTTTTTTTTGTTTGCAGATATCACTGAGACAGAAAGATGATATAGCAAACCATCTTTCTTGAACTTATGTTTCAGCTAATTGTGGTATTTGGGGCTGATTATCCAAACAATATTAACATGCCCTATTCCTAAATCAGTGGAACATGACTCATATTTACCAAGCGAGAACCTTAATCTCTAGATTGATGGCAACAAATACGAGGACAAATTTGGTACACTGGAGGATGGTATCACTAGGTTACTCCATGTAAACTCAAAACAAATATTGATTGATAAAAGTGAGAATGTTATAATTAGATTGTCAAATGATTATCATATTTTGTTTTTTAGAAGTTTCAAAAGTTGGAATCTTACTCTTTGGGCCGGTTACATTTTGTAATAAAGTTCGTTGTTTTTAATTTTATTTTTATTTTTATTTTTAGGGTCCGGTTTAAATCTATCAACCCTGTCACAAGGGCACCACTGCCTTTTTGGTCTCCGTTTAAATGGTTTTGTCCCCGCTCGGCATGTCCCCTCTAGTTGAAGTAATTAAACATTCTAATGTTCTACTTTTACATAAATCATTCACATTTGTTCTCTATTTTTATCTATATAATTCACTAATCACTACCTTTCTTTCTCCTATTCGATTAAATAATAATTTTTTTACATTTATCAATACATTTTCTCTCTCATATTCAATTAAATAATACTTCTTTTACCTTTTTCCTCTCCAATTTACTTTAATGAACAGTGTTTTTTCTATATTTACTAGTTTTATCAGTTTCTTTATATATCTCTATTCATAACTACTTTCAACCAATCTCTATAATATAAAGAACTCTCTCACATAAATTATAAAGATTCAAATGTGAATGCTCATACTACTCCTCCCGTTTTAAAAAACTACATATGTGCATTTTTATTACTCAAAAGTATAGATTGTTCAAACTCGTTTGAAAATAGATTGGTAAAAACATGAGTTAACTTAAGCTCGAGCTACTTAACACTACAAAGTTTGAAGTCTAGTGAGATTGAAAATAGGCTCGATTTTCGAATTGAATTAGAGATTACGAGTCGAGGCGAGTCAGCTTACTTTTGACTTGAATTACAGATTATGAGTCGAGGCGAGTAAGAGTTCGAGTTCACATAATCACATTGATTCGGCTTAGCTTGCACATGTCCATAACCATGCTTTAACTTGTGCTAATAGAATATTTACAAATTGTACCTTATTATTAACTCTTTCTTATAATATAATCTTAAAAATAAGTATTCATTTAGAAATAAAATTATATGAAATAGTTATTACATATCTTTTAATCCACTAGAAACTTATTTTATTTAAAAATGCTAAAAGTAAATATATAAAATACGCTTAGTAAAATGAATGATATAATATTTTTTATTATTCCCAACAAACATGTAAGTAATGCTTGTTATTCCTATACTGAAACATTGTTAAAATTTTCTTAGTCACATTTATTTATTGATTTTTTCTTTATATTTTAACAGGTTAACATGTTAAAAGTGTACACGAATTCATAAGTTAAACTCTATGAATTCGTAGGTGACCTTTTTTTAAAGGACAAGATGCAATTTTTTATCGCAATAGCCCCATCATCATTTCATCCTAACAAATCACTCAAACAAAACAAAAGCAAAGAGACCCGCGTTTGCCTACTGAATACCGACACACAGCAAGATTTGTACAAAACACGTACTCACTGTGTGTAAAAATATGTAGCTTCATAATCAACAAGCATCACTCCATACTGATGTAAAAAATTTAATCAAGAAAACACTCAAATGCACACACTTAACAAATCAACTTAAAAGATAAAGGTAGGAAGAGTGATCAAACCCGCAAAAGATCGTTGATCTAGACGTTCAACGGCCCTAATCTTCTTCTTGAATTACTGAGACTGTTGGTTCTTCTTACCGGTTGTTGTTGAATATTGAAATCGGAATACATATCCGTGAAAAACTTATCAACAAGATCTTGATAAATCGGGCTTGTAAGTAGAGAATAATAGTGTAAAACCTCTTCAATATCCAACACATGTTCTTCATCTTTCACATCCATCATCTCCAATTCTTTCATTTTTTGCTCCAAATTATTGCTTTGGTCAACACCATTAACATGTTTAGAACACCCAACATCTTTCTGTTCTCCAAGGCTGCCATTTGCTACTGGTTTGTGATCTTGTGAGTTGATCATGCTTCTGTTTGATTCGATGTCATCTTTTTCTGAAACTTTGATGTTTTGGCTGGTGTTATTGCCATTGATGTCCCATTGCTCACAGAATTCTTTGTAGAAATTGTCTAGATGTTGCATCTTTGAGTTTCTGAGATTATTGGTGGAAAAAGGAGACAAAGATGGGGATCTTGTTAGCTTTTTGTACCCTACAAAGATGAAGGATTTGAAGTTTTGGATAGTTTTGTTGAAGAACTTTTTGGTTCTATGTATGGTTTTTCTGAGAAGCATTTGTATCTATGTTGTTGGTTTATCCTCAAGGATGTTTACAACACAAAACACACACAGAGGGATGTAGAAAATGATATTTAAGGTGACAACCCGATCGAACGGACTATAAATATATGGATCAGAATATATGTTTGATGGTTGATTAAAAAAATTATTATTCAAACTAAAAGATTGATGCCAATTGCCAAATTTGTTTCAAAATGCAACAAGCTTGAAATTTAAAAATAGAACTAAGAATCTTATATTGGGACAGGAGGGATTTTTTTTCTTTTTGTTCGCACACTAATAAAAAGTAGTGTGTATGAATTGTAATATTGTATAGATATGAAATGGAATATATTTTTAAAAAGAAAAAAAGGATGTGTAATGATAATGTACACTTGAATATTTGACCATATGGTGTCAAAAGCATATTGCCACTGATTAAGGAGCAAAGTTAAAGATGTCAAATGTAGGGTACCTGCTAAAATTCATTCTGATATTTCAAGTTTCTCTTAACCAAATTTCAATCCAATGGTCCCTAATAAAACTCAATAGTATAGCTCACATGAAGTCTACTTATCGTAGGAATTAATCTTGATCGGGATGGTTTATTGGTTTTAAAAGAAAGTTGAAAGTCAAATGGCAATTTGATAGAGTTAATTAACTATTATTTAATATATTTAGGTTTATATAGTATTTGAATTGTTTAGTTCTTTAATTAGAGTTCGAGTAGGAGTAAGTAGTTTGTTTTGTAAGTTTGGTTTTATTATAAATAAGTATTAGGGTTTATTGTTTTATGTATGACTAAGAGTAAAAACTATATACAAAAAATAGTCAATCTTGGTTGATATCAAAGTTTTGTGTCCCTATTGTTGGTCCTAATTGCCAACACTTATATGTTTAAAACACACATATCATTGGTCAAGCCGTTCAATAAATGACCAATTTTAACTAAGATTACTACGAGAACCAGATACAGCTATTGTTTTAACTGTGATACATTACGGATTTATTTTAATTAATCTTTATTACCAATGCCAGCTATGTCTAAAGTGTTTATATGGTTCTCATAGATATCTACATAAAATGATTATTTAGGCATGTATTAAATGGTTGCCATATGTGTTGCTAAAAATAAAATATCAATCTTGATACAAATGAAGAAAGGTACTTTCCACTCATTGTATTTATTAGGAGCTTAGCTGTATGGACCCTTTAACAATCTTCAAATAAAGGGGTACCAGTGTGTTGGTGAAAAGAACGATAATTGAACAAAATGCATTGAAAGCAATGCATATGGTATACACGGTTTTAACATCTAGACAGTGGACTCTATTTCGATTGCTTTAGTCTTTAGATAAGAGTTAATTACAACAAAAATATTTAAATTCATCTTTTTATAACCGCAATATAATTTTTTTTTATTTCCTTTTTATATAAGCAACATTCTATAAAGAGTTGGATGATAACGTGGCACCAGTTTTTTATGCGTCTCATGTCATGATACAAAAATAGGATGATTTAAGGGGTGTAACTTAGTTACATTTTTTTATTTCAATATAATATAACTAGTGAAGGACAGACTTTGCAGAGGTTAAATTCATCCAATGTGACATGTTGAGCTATTTGATGACGTGGTGTAATAGCACTGTTTTACACATGATAGAAATCTTCACACAATGGTAAACACGTGAAGTAGAAATATTTCTCTTAAATAGTTACACGCAATTACAATAGTGACAAAATAAATAACCTTTTACCATTTTGGTGTAAAGAAGTAGAGAATCGCACATATAACAAGAAATAAAACTCAACAAATATACTAATGACACGTGACATATATTTTGAGCTATAAAATTTTTTTTGAATAGTAAATACCCTGTCAAACAAATTAGTTTTCCATCCAGCGAAATTGCTGTGAAAGCGTGGTGACCCCGCCCCACCATCCATGAGGAAACTGTGACGCCCCAAACTTCATGGGCTCGCCACGTCATCGGATTTACACAAAACACATGGTCTAAACAGAATTACACA
>WOUH02000045.1:12090772-12107229 GCA_009936405.2 Stevia rebaudiana
AAGACCCAACGTTTTGTTTTTTCTAGGATCGGTTTCGCAATTCAAAAGGGGGTTGCGGCGCAGCTTGTTGCTCGTTTCCCGCCTCGTTATTGTAATCGTGTACTTGTTCTATAAGATTCCTTAATAATCAAAAAAAAAAAACTTGTACTTGTATTGCATGTCTACAAACGTAAAATCTTGACAGGTATGCCAAAAACAATTGTTCTCATACATATAAGCTAGAAATTATAACCAATTTTAAGTATAACATTATACTATCAAATTTAAGGGGAAGCTTCGTTGGGAAACCATAAAAATAATTAACGGCCCACAAGTGTTTCCTAATTATCTTTGTGTATGGTTCTCAATGAACCTTTCTCTCAACTTTAATAAAAGTAGTACACAAAATTATCTTTGTCCCTCACTATGAGACCACCCGTAGTGGGGCGTGAAGGAGGAGGTGAAGGGGGGCTTCACGCCCGGAACACCAAAACGGCGGGGCGTGGGGAGGGGTGTGCGTGGGCTGGATGACGGGTGTGAGGGAGTGTTGTGAGTTTTTTTTTTTGTATTTTTTTTATTTATCAACCAATCAGAATATACCACCTCAACCTCCAACTTATTACCCATCACTCTCACTCACCCATTACACCCCTAAACCACCACTCAGGTTATAACACTTTCTATCCTACGTGACACTGACGCGTTATCACTCACACCCCACCATCACTCACCCATTACACATAGTCTAATATAGTGAGTTTGGGCGTCATTATAAATTATACAGATGATAAAGCATCTCATAAGACATTTTATTACCATACCAACAGCATATACACATTTTTCAACATATCCAATACGGCAAGTCTTGACTATGGGAATTCAAAAACATTTTTTGAACCTTCTTTATATGGCAAGAAACATATATTTGATCAAAAATTCACTTCATTTTTACAAATAACTTATTGAAAAGATAGTTCATTTGTAGATGCAAGAACTCTTTCTAAATCTGATTGGTTTGATTGTGTTAGATGGCAACGTCACATTGCAAGAAACTTGTCTCCGATGCTTTGTGGTCACCAATTTACCAACAACTTCCCCTTTTGATCGAATCTCAAACTCCAACTTCAACGGGATTTCAAAAACTCCAGTATCAGATACAACCAAGCTAGAACCCGCACCATACAAGGGTACTTTTACTGCTTCTAAGTTCACAATGGCCGTCCTTCTGCTTTTTCTTTGCTGGTAATATTTCTTCAACTGAGATCACAAAAACAAATTTAGCACACTGTGACAAATATCGTTGAATGTCTTGGTTCGAATTGTGTTGTATCTTAAACATGTCGAATCAAATAATTTAGCTAGAAAGAAAACATGTTACTTGGATTAAACTCGCAAAAAAGAAATCGAGATCGAGTTTATTCTTATACTTGGATTAAATTAGTAAAAAAGAAATCGATGAGATCGAGTTTATTCTTATTACATAGAACCTCTTATATCCTTTTTTATTAAAGAGCCAAGTAACAATCATAACATTTTCGAAAATATTTATATTTTATTCGATGGAGGAAAAATAATTTGTAACGAATCAACCCAACGGCCTAGGGATTGCAAGAAACCCTGAGCCCAATGGGTATATCGGAAACCCAAAACATATAGGACAGGTATACCTGAGGCCCGACGTGTATTGTGCTGGGTATAGGATTTCATGCAATTTTTTTGTGGGTATGGGATCCAATGATATACCCATTTACTCGGCTGGATTTCCAATAATATACATAGTTACATACTCGTCTACCCGAATATAACCCAACATAAATTTCTTTCTTTTTTTTTATCTTTATTTTGAGTGTACACCATATTATTTTAAATATCATTTTTGCAAGTATGTACAATATTTGTTTTTAGTAATATTATATCATTTATATTTGATATATTTGACAGTTTCGTACTTCCATAAGATTACAAGTCTGTTTATTACAACTATATAATTTGAAATTTCATAACGTCCAGTTCCTCATTTGAGATTTATGTATTATGAAATTTATTTAAATTTGAGTTATTTAAGATATATCTTAAGGTGATTATGGTAATGTAATTATTTAATACTTATTCATTATAAATACTCTATGGGTTTTGAGTCAAATATACCCAATGGATTACTCGAAACCCGATGGATAATTACCAGCCCAATTGTCATCCCTAAGCCCTAACCCCATTCACTAATTTCATTTGCAATAAGAGATTACTCGGTTTGTCTCCTTTGATCAATTATCCAACCCCCCACCCAATCTTTCCACATCTATATTCGCATTACCACCTAACGGTCCAGTGGATCATGTATTAGTTCTAACCTGACCGGTTGCGATCACAATATCCGAGTACACAAGGTTCACTGGGGTGGAGCTAACATGGATGCCAAAGAATGTAGCCGGGTTATGAACACCGAGCCGCAATGTACCATTGATGGTCAACAACTTTGTTATGACCCCTGATGAGTCCGAACCTTGCCCTATGTAGAGGCTATTTACAGCCAAACTCTGCAACAAATGAATATCATTCATCTCCAATTATACATTAAATTAAAACCCAATTCAAGATTTTTTATTGAGTACGTGTTATATGATATTGAATAATCAAATACGGGTTTCACTTTTCAGAAATCAATGCCAATACCCAAATGGCGATTGGAAAAAGGTTGGATTTTTATGCAAGATCCGACCCGACTGATGCTCAACATACAACTAAAAGAAAATGGAGTTGAAATTAACGAACCTTAACGGTGATCTCAGCTTTATAAGGTCTTGCTGCACCCCATATAATCAAGCATAAAACAGTGAACAAGATGATAAAACATAAAAGAGCCATTAAAGCTTGTAATCGTCTAGTAAGTTTCCTTTCATCATCATATTCATCATACTTTCCTTCTTCCACGATCACATTACACTCCGGCCACCCTTTATCGTTTCTTTTCCGGGGAACTTTCCTGCCGGAATGTGACCGGAAAATCCCTGAAAACCGAGTGGATGACGAGTTCCGGGAGTGACGACCGATAGAAGGGTGTGACGGAGACTCCATCGGACTCCTGAAATTAGGTGTAGCTTGTATTGAATATGCTTTATCACCATCTTGAGAATCTCTTGAAGGACTCTGTACAAAGTAAACCGGTCGTTTTGGTGATCTTGATGGTGAAGATGGGGCTAAACTGGTGATATCAGACTCTGATTTTGTGTGCAACATGTTTTTGTTTCTTGAAATTTATTGGGATTTCAAGAAAATGTTTTACAAGATAAAAGATCAAGCTTTACACCACCAAATGTGTAGAAATATTGCAGGGAGTATGAAAACTGAAAATCTGTTAAATATACCACAAATTGTAAAATATATATATATATATGTAATTGAATACTCTCAAAAGTGTATGAAGAACATAAGGAAGCAAAATACACAGTTTGTATGTGTTTATCTTTTTTTTTTTTTTGAGGTTTGTAGTGGATTGGTGGTGTGTTTTGTGAGTGGAAACAATGGTTAAGTGGGCTTGTATTTGCAATATGGATTGGTGTTGGTAGGACCAACCAATGAGCTGTGAACAGTAAGTTAAATGACGCAAAGCTCATATACACCAGACAAATGATTACCGAACCTATTCCGAACCTGGTTCCATGCCTACAAGATTTATTGCCTCCAAAATGCAATCTACAGTTTCGGCAACCAACAATAATTTTGAGAAACTTTTAATCAATAATTGTTGGTTATGAGATTATGATATCGCCGGTCAAAAACAAAATGAAATTAATGTGATATAGAACCCACTATATTGACGTTCATATATTATTAAGATACGAATATGTCATATATCTATATATAACCGTTGGGTAACCCCGCCTCGCGTTACGTTGGAGATTTTGCCACGATCAAAACATTAAAATACATATTCGATCAAAACGCAGATACAAAAACATTTCACAATAGCTGTTATGGTTTGTAATTTCGGCTTCTAGTTTCTTGTTGGAAGCTTATTTTGATAAAAGATATCCTCCGCCATTGAAACAAACAAACAAATTCAGCCAAGGATACAACTATGACCTTAAATTAACTATCCATAATCAAGGAGTTATTACACATATACCTCCAATCCATATTCATCTAGTCTTCATTGGTATCTTAATAATCTTCACAGATTAAAACTTTATCTTTCAAAACCCACCAAAATATTTACTTGCACCAACACATTTTCACCTAAAATACTTGGAAAAAGTCAGATTTTATGGGGTGGGGCCTCTTTGAACTAAAAAATTATTCATGTTGCAAAAGTATATCTATATTGTAACAGTAAATACTACTGATCTTCACATTGTAAACCTGTCTTGATGTTGTGTAAAGTGCTTGAAATAAGTGTGTTAACCGAATCAACAGATTCCATACTAAGTTTAGATATGGGTGAGTCACTTGTGAGGATCTGAAATCCAACGGTTAGTAACGACCCGTTTTCCCAACTTTGATTATTATCTGAATTTGATGTGATCACCATAGGCCTTGTCTCAATCCCATCAGGTAGAATTGAAAAACCAGAGGGTAATATCGCGATAGTGCTAGAGTCACAGCCTGCCATTATGGATTGCATTGTGGTCACAGCCACTGGTGCACATACCACTATTGATTCGTATGTGTTTGTGCAACTATCTTGGACCATCCACATGCTCTCTTTCCACTTCATTGTCTGCATAATAATAATAATTAGTTTGTATCATGTTTTTGTAATACCTAAAGTTTTTATTTTTTATTTTTATGAAATCATTCTAAAAGGTTTTGCGCATTAACAATACATCTGGTTGACTTTCAATCCATTTGACCCGTTTCCTGTTTACCCAACTTTTAATACCAACTAACTCCATAGAGATCAAACATTTCTTCATAACTAAACAGGTCCAAATTGCCATCTCTACAAAAAAAAAAATTATATATACAAAAAATAATAAAAATAAAAATCAATCTTACATGGATGGAGACTGAATTTCCTCGATCTTGACCTTTTGCCAAGGTGGCAATAGATTGAAGTGGACCACCGTTTGACATTATATCCCACTTGACAATTCAAACAAGTACGTAAACATCAAAACTCAAATCTTTAGCGTACGACTTTGTTTAACATCATTCATAAAAAAAACCTAAATGGAGTGTGTGTGTGTATATATATATATATATATATGCATACCTCATTTCTTCGAGTTTCATCTCGTAGAAAATCAAAAAGAAGAGTGTGAGAAACCGGCAACCATACGGATGAAACTGCACATAATATTACACCTAAGGGTTCACCGGGATCATTTAGATTCTTTCTGGTAGCCACCCTTATGTCATATCCTGTTTTACTTGGAATCTTTTTCCATGTGTGATAGCTTGAAGCTCCTAATGCTTTACTAAAACTCCATGTCATTCTTTGTGCCAATTTTAAAATACTTTTCCTCCCTGCGAGTGTACCAATACCTGATTAAATGTCCATTTGTCATACAAAAACAATGTATGTTAGTAGAGTATGAGATTCAAGATAACAATTTCAAGGGTCATTACTTAATACTATTAAAAAACCAACACCATTTCTCGTTTTACAAGAAAGTTTTGAAATTGTTAAGTTTATAAAAACGTTAAATGCTTGTTACTTGCGCAGTCAAAGACTTTTAAAAAAACAAAATTTGAATGAAAGAATTTCGCATGCAAAATGAGAAAGTATGTTGGCTTTTTATGTTATTAACATAAAATTAAATACCACTAGAATCCTTAATAGGAACATTTGTTGCCAGGAAGAACACAAGTCGCTCGCATTGTTGCTGCAAAGTAGCCATCCAATGCCTTGCTCCAAAAGCAAGACCACTATTAATAATTGCACGAAACATAGAATGAGATATGTTTTTTTGGCATTCCCAATGCTCTATCCATGTCACCTAACACAAAAATTGTATATATTTTTAGAAAAAGAACTTATGATACTTATTTTTCTTTGCAATATTGTTATCAGATGTACTATGATGGCTTACCTTACAGTGACCGTTAGATTTGTCCTCAATGATGCAACCAGATGGACGTTTTCTACATCTAGCTAACGAGGCATCAATGTTTTTTTCAACATTGTCGATAGAAATGTCAACAATTGCCCACTTGTCAGCATTTAATTGCTTGGAGTATCTTACATAATAAACTTCTCTTGTGACCACAAAAGGAGTTAGCATTTGCAACTCAGAAAACATCTGCAACCAAATTTATTCAAAATTTAGGTTAATTATCCGAATGTTTATTTACTAAATGATAGATTGTTAAAGTTTAATTGTGCTGACATACCAATTGAATCGCGCCATTTCTGTTAGCACCTTCTCCGTTAGAAATAACATCAAGAGTAGCTGCTTTTGAGATCATGCATGGAAACATCTCTTCATGTTCTTTCTGTGATAACAAATAGATGCAAGAAAATGACAAACAAAACTAATCAAAATAAGATTGTACCATAATATTATCATATAAACTAGAAATGATTGGAAGTAACCCAAAATCCCAGAGTTTAATTAAATGCATACACCTAGCTCCTAAATCATTTTATTCAAAGATGTAGAGTATTACATCATACAATAACTTTTCGTAATCATAACTAAAACAAATTATTTAATAAAATAAATTCAAAAAGTTAACAAAAAGTGTTAGCACGTCAACCCAACCCGTCAGGTCCGTTTTGGCCCATATTTAAAAAATGACCCATTTCGACCCACTACCCAACCACCTCTAGATGTGACCCGACTTTGTAATTGGTGATTAAGAGTGAAATAATCCAAATGACTTTGTGGTTGGTGATTAAGAGTGCAATAATCCAAAATATGTAACTGTACCACATCCATGAAACTTTGAACTAGACGTGAAAGATCCACAAAAACAACACCACTATCTCTAGACGCCTCAATGAATTTCAGCTGTTGAACATTGCTTGAATCCACTCTAGAGAACTTGTTCAAGTATTCATCATAATTAAGTATTTCTCGACCCGTTTCAAAGCTTTTGACCCACAATGGTTCACCCGCACTAGCCATCTGTACAAGCTCTTCCAATGCCTGATTGACAATCTCCGTTACTCTAGATTTTTCAACCCCAAATACCCCGCTACACAAATCTAACGAGCTTTTGTTTTCACAGTCATTTCCTGCGGAAAATGAGTTTGTTTGTGATGCTCCCTGTGGATATTTCCCAATTGATGTTTTTAGCTTCTCGATCTACATAAAACTCCAGTTTATATATAAACGTTAGGTAATGAAACAATTAGTGAGTGAAAATTAAACACCACCCTAATGCATGTGAAAAACTTTTAAATGTACAACCTCAGCTTTAAGTTTGGTATTTTCAACCCGAAGTTGTTGATCATCAATGTAAGCGGCGACATCCTTGCTAGAACTACCAAAACCACAATTAGTACATGTACCCTTCTTGATTGTTTCCCTTAATAACTTATTTTCTTCACCTAATTTATTCAGTTCTGATTTTAATAATGAATTTTCATGGCGTTCCTGTATAGCCTGCAACAACAATAGATTTCACCATCACTTATTAACATAATGAAAACCAACAAATATTTTTGGCATGCATCTCAAAGGATTTCTACAATAAGAAGGCAAATTTAATATATAATAACAGAAAATTTCATATCATATATGAACACCTTGATTTGGGTACGGCGGTTTTGAAACCAGAACTTCACTTGTCTGGGATGAAGACCTAACCGTTTGCTTAACTGTTGTCTTTGCTTCTCATCTGGGTGAGGTGACTCCTTAAATAGCCTGTAAATTTAAGGTCAACCATTAACTGTAACAAAACCATGTAAGATGTCATGCTGACCTGCTAGATTGTATATGATTCAAACTAAAAGATTTAAAAACAAAGTGTTCAATAAAATTTATGTCGTATGTATACAATAGCACAACCTTCCCTCACTTGTCAATTACCAACATCATGTCAATTATCGACTAATTTCCGTTATTGTTATACAAAAATTTCCAAGAGTTTTCAAAAGTATTATACTTATGAAGATTAGTCAATACCAAGTGAATGTATATAACAAATTTGTATATGTTTTCACAAGATAAAGTTTGTCTACAAATTTTGAAGCTCAAATAGGCGATCAAAGGGACATTAGAGAAATTCTGAGGTAAAGTAATGACCAGGGGCGTATCTATGTGGTCTCCAGGGGTATCCCGGGAGACCGCTGAAGTTTCCGCACGTAGTGAAGAAAAAATATTTTTTTTATGTTCTGTATAGCGTGAGACAGCCAAATGAAAATTTGGAGACCCCTACTGTGTTTTTTTTGAACCAAATATATTAAAAAATGCATCAGTTTCAAAAAAGAAAGTAAAAAAAAACGCCTCTCGCGAACCAAATCTATTAAATTTGGCCTAATTTATTAGTTTTTTAATTAATTGTGATTTTTTTTAACTTGAATGTACGGGATAAAAAAAAATTTTGAAAAGAGGAGACCCCTAGACAATTGGGCTAGATCCGCCACTGCGAAATGAACATCTATTAACATTTTTTTTAAATGGTGAATTTTACGCATGTTAAATAGTTTTTGGGTAAAATTGAAATGTTAGTTCTTGAGTGCTTCGTAAATAGCATTTACTAAGGTGGACATGTGTCGTGAACTATAGCTAGGATCCGTAAACCCCCTTTACAGAGGTGTTGTGCTTGTTCCTTATATTAGCATTCATAGCATGTACGTATGCATATAATGGTGGTATGTACATGTGATTTCCTAGAGCGTTGGATAAGTTCAATTATCATATATACAATTATACATTGATCAATGTAAATAATTGTTTAGGCATGTAGAAATAACATAAGTTTTGCCATGTTGGATGTGGGCTTACCTAATAAACAACTTTCAAACAATCTTTTCGAGCATGCAATGCAAAACATTAAAACCTAATTTCATACATGCATATAGACGTTGAGTAACTCATCAAAAAATTAAAGCACCAATTAAAATTTTCTTCTCCATTTTATATTATTCCAAAACTGTCTTGTCTTGAAAGATATATTGGCCGGATAGTTCGCATTAATTGGTATTGGTCGAGGACATGGATGTGTTTACAATAATGACGTACTAAACGTATTTTTGGAAATTTATTCTGAGGTTTGCTGAAATGTTTTCTGTCACCATACCGGTAGCTTGCAAGTATTGGTAATTATTTATGCATTTGATTAATAATCCAGTGGCTTCTATGAAATTGTTGGAGAGTAGTACGTTATTAATTAAGAACCAAGTTAACTATAGAATAATCGATCAAGTTGGCCAAATTTAATATTAAATATTTAATTAACGCATTTAAAATATATATTACAAACTTGAAGAAGTTAACCAATTTGAAATAGAGCCTAGTTGTGTTATGAAGGAATATACTCAAAGATCTTTCAAAACAATTGCCGTGCATTTAGTTCTTAACGTTAGTCCCATATTATAAGCTACATTATTAGTGCAATTTAGTGGTAAAGACCCCAAAACCATGAATCTAAAACTTAATTTTATTGTACTTTTCAGATGGTGGAGATGATTGTGAACATGGATTGCCATGGCTGCGAACGCAAAGTTAGAAAAGCCCTTCAAAACTTAGATGGTATCATCTCGATCTCTCTCTCTATACAATCTATGCATATATGAAAAAACTTTGCATAATTAATAAACTACTACAAGAACTTGTTAATAACACGACACAAAGTCCAAAAGATTTTGGCTCGAGTTAAAAGGTTTTGTGTGATTAAAATTCTGACATTCATGACAATGATGACATGATTAAATCATGTCTTAATAGGTCTTAACATGTCTAACCCGTTTATGACACAGTTAACCTTGTTTATATTTTTAAATCATGTCTTAATAAATATATATTTTACACGACCAACCAACCAACCAACCACCTACCCAGTGAAAATCTCACTATAGTAGTAGGGTCTGGGGGAGGTGAGACAGAGACAGACCTTACCTTTATCCCAGAGAGATAAAGAGGCTGCTCCAAAGAGACCTCCTGCTCATGATTTTTTTTTTTTTTCAATGATACTATTAATATATACTTATTTGTTTTATATATCTATATATAGTTTTTTTTTTACACGAGTTACGTCTTTATCTAACCTTAGCCATATTATCTTTATTCCTCATATAAAAGAATGAAGTATTTTATAAGGCGGTGAAAAAAGAATGAAGTATTTTATAAGACGGTGAAAAAAGACTGCCTCATATAAAACAAAAACACGAATTACATACAAAAATACTAATAAGCCTTTTATGAGAAAGCTTTCTTCACCGTCTTATAAAATACTTCATTTTTTTAGGCGACCGTCTTATAAAATACTTCATTTTTTTAGGCGATATTTTTAAGGCGGTCTGAACCGCCTTAAAAATTATTAAGTGTACTAGTGGTTGTATTTGACTAATTTAACACGTTTAAACCTATTTACCGGCACTAATTACCCACGAAGATTTTTGTGACTCCAACAATTGTCATCTAGCAGTGTGATTTAAGAATGTCAACATTATGTCATGCATGATATATACTTATGAAAAAAATAATTAACAGACAACATTACCTTTTTTATATAATA
This sequence comes from Stevia rebaudiana, assembly GCA_009936405.2. NCBI lineage: Eukaryota > Viridiplantae > Streptophyta > Magnoliopsida > Asterales > Asteraceae > Stevia > Stevia rebaudiana. The sequence goes on from WOUH02000045.1 coordinate 12,101,378, forward strand.
TATGTTCAGGAGTGGAAAACATTGATATAGACATGAACATGCAAAAGGTAACAGTGACCGGATGGGTTGATCAAGAAAAGGTCTTGAAGAAAGTTAGAAGAACAGGAAAGAAAGCTGAGTTATGGCCATTTCCAAACAACGCGGAGACGATTGGATTTACTGAGCAGTATGCGAACATGTACGGTTACCACAGCGATCCCGCTACCTACTTCCATCATGAGCAGCAGCCCAATATCTCTACGCACAATTACTATGAACGTCAGTATAATAACGAGTATCGCGGTCTTGAAATGCCTTATTATTCTTCAACTAGTGTTAGTGAAAAGGCTAGCATTGCGTTTAGTGATGAAAATGTGAATGCGTGTTCTGTAATGTAAATAACTAAATATGTATATTAGATTATGTGAAGCACGTACTTGTATATGTCATTTCATCTCTTGTATAAATGGCTAAATATATCCAAACTAATAGTTGGCTAAGAATTAAATAAAAGTTGGCTGAACCCATTGTATAGCACAAATGCTAACTGGACCTAACTACTCGCACGAAGGTTCATCAGAATGTTCCTTTCATGGTCCATGCATGAATCTAAATATCTAATGTCCACGGGAAGGAAGTATTTTGTCAATGAGGTTGGTGAGATTCAACCAATACATGAGCTACCAAGGGGCCAACGATGTGATCGCTAAGTATTAGCAATTGGTAGAAATGGTGTGACGGATCATAATATGAAGCGTAATTTATAGAAAATGTTCTTTAACCTAATTGATGTTGATTGGATTATATATGCGACACACTAAGGCTAGCCGTAGTGGGGCGTGGGAAAGGCATCACCTTGGCGTTAACGCCCCTCAACACCGAAACACCCCGGCGTGGAGGTCGGCGTGATGAGGGTGGGCGTGGTCATGAGCACGGCGTGGGGGGAAAGAGGGAAGAGAGAATATAGCCGTTGGGGGTGGTGTGTGGGCCCCATGTGACCGTTGGGAATATATAAAAAAAACATTTTATTTCTAATATAAATATCCCATCTATTTTCTATATTGTTTACAAATTTCTTCAACCAAAACCTCTCAATCTTCTCATTTCTTTTATAAAAATTTCAAATGGATCCCAAGAAATACAACCAATTTAACCCCATACAATTTAACAGGCCCCAACCAATTTAACCTAAATCAATACAACCCCAACCAGTACAACCAAAATCTCTATAACCACAACCAGTTTGACCTTAACCCAAACGTCCACCTTATTTTTAGCCCTTAAACATTCAATCGGGGCCTTTTACCCAAATGCTTGGGTTTTCGGAGCATGCGAGTAATTGCGTGTTTAACGCACCCGAATCTCAAGGGTTCGAAAAATTCGTACCCGAGACTCAATCCGCCGCAACCGGCGTCTAAAGAGAAGGAAAAAACACACGCAAACACAAAAAGGACGGGGGTGTAGAGGCTCCTAAAACTTAGTCCACTGATTTAGGGTACTAATAAGTTGGTTAAGAGGTGTCTTTGTTTGAGCGATCTAGACCGAGAGGATAGTTTCACCTAAACTTATCTACGCCATTAATTAACTATCTAAAGAAACCAAATCCCAATTGTTGAGTCAATTGAATCATTATAACTTGTTTAATTGCCTGATACTAACCTAGGTGACTACCTTTTCTCATCTTGGCTGTTATTTGACCATTTGCTTGTTGTTTGACTTTTGTTGACTTTTGTTGACTTTTGACTGTTTTTAGTGAGTTGACCATTTTGACCTTAGAATTAAATAAGTTGCATGACCTTCTTGATTTCCTAAGCGTTTAGAGGTTCTGTCCGTGAGTCCTTGGACGATACTCGGTCTTACACTTCACGCTACAATATGATCGGTACACTTGCCGTTTATGTGTTTTGTTTTATCTTTTCTTATAAATTTAATTCTTGATTGATTGCACACCATGACCACACACATCAAGTTTTTGGCGCCGTTGCCGGGGACACATAAGCTGCAGCCCTTTTATTTCACTTCATATTTCTATGCTCAGCTCAAACAGTGGAATGGTGGTTTGAGACAACTGAGAATAAATATAATTAACAACAAAAAACGAATAACTATTGACTAGCCTAAGGAAACAATTGATACAAACCACCAATGTTCAAACTATGACTAATCTTTATTCAGTTGTTGAGTCGTCAGTCTTTGCATCTTCAGTGCTTGCATCATCAGTATTTGAGATAATCATCAGTAGTTGTCGAGAGCTTCTCAGTTGTATCACAAAATCATTAGGTTTAATTCATCAGTTCTTTAATATTTCTAACAATCTTCCTCTAAACTGATGAATCCAAAACTCTTTATTTAAATCCCAGTTTGCATGCTATTTGACCTTTGAAGTCCAAAACAAAACTGGAAGCATCATCATTAGCATCTTGTAAATATAGCAGTTGTAGGGTCTCCAAGTCTTCTCTTGGTAATCCTAGAATTGAGTACCATTCTTTATAAAATACCCTTTAGTCATTGAATTTTTCAATTATTATTTCTCCAGTTGTTTGATTTAATCTCCATGATTGAATTTTTGATTCGGAAGATGATGTGGTGAATTTGGGGATTGGCTCTGAGGGTAATTCTGTCAACTTTATAGTTGATCTCTTTAGAGTGGGAGGGGGGTAAGGACTTTCGAGGAATGTGAAGAATTTGAAGTCTTGTTTGACCAGTTCTTATGTTTGTTATGGTTCTTGCCAAAGCAAACTGATCAGGTCCATACCACTGGAGAATGTCTTGCTTCAATTGTTCTCCTATATGACGATTGACAGTGAAACCTTTATTGATTTTATTTTGAATTTGAGAAGGTAGACTTGCTGTCAATTGATCAATCAAGCTTGTCCCCTATGCACTGATAGTTGGATTTCCACCAAGAAGGAACTATTTGATTCTGCATTTGTTCTTGTGCACTCTTCTGAAGATCTCAGTTTTTTCTTTATTCAATTGTTTGAACGTTTTGAACTCGTCATAAAGAACCATATCATTCCACCTCTAAATGATCCCTCTTTTATTCAAGTTATTTTTTTATCAAGATTTCTTTTTTTCTCTTTCTGTTTTCCTGGTCTGCCTTTCTTCTTTCAGTCTCTTTTACTCTCTTGATCACTTTCTTAGCTTCGTTTTAAAGGCTTTCAATATTTCAGTTTGCAAAATTTTCAACCTTGTATTTGCCTTGATCTAAGAGGCTTTTGATTAGGCTTTCTCTTTCCTTTTCATAGGCTTTGTCAAAGGCTGTTAATTTATCTTGATAAGCTTCAAGTAATTTTTCACATGTTAACCCTTGAGCTTGCAAATCCTCCAGGGTCTTTATTTCTCTTTCTTCCTCTTCCATTTGTCTCATTTTTAGAGTTTCCATATTAGAAATGAATCTCTTTAGGATTGTTTCTCCTTAACTGATATGGATTGACCTGGTGGACTAGAATCTTCATCTTGAACAATTAATTTTCTTTTTCTGGGAATCATGTGTGAGACGAGAAGAGAGACTTCTGGATCGATTGAAGATGTTTGTTTCAGTGAAATTCTTTTTATTGTCAGTTGTTTAGGTAACAACTTGTCAGTTGTTGAGGTAACAACTGATGATTTCTTTGTAACTACTGACGATTTGTGAGTAGTTTGGACATTTTTTAGAACAACAACTGGTGATTTACCATTAGTGGTTTTTGACCCAGCAGTGGTAGATTTTTCAGTTGTTTTCTTTGTTGTTGTGGAGGTGGTGTGTTTTGGTAATCCTCATATGAGGATGTCAACTGTAGGTTTGTATTTAAGAGTTGGACTTGAGAATCTAAATCTTTAAGGACTATCTCAGTTAGAGAAGTCATCCCAGCTTGAATTGTGGAAATTGTAGCCATCAATTCTTTAAGTTGCTACTTTGAACCATCATCCAATTTAATGAAATCATCTGATTCCCTAACAACAATGTCAGGTTCTACATGACATGTATCCACTCCAGTAGTGTCATGTGCCCCTTTGTCTTGGTTCTGGGGACTTCCAGGTTCAGTCATAAAGACATCATTACCTGTTGCCATGGGTGATGCCTGTTTAATGTTCATAAGCTCTGCAGATTCAATGAACTTTGCAAAGGACATGATAGTCCTCAAAGCATTGAATAATCAAGTCCAACTCCCTTATTACCTCAATTGTCACCCCACTTATAACCCAAGTAACAAATCAAATTCTTTCCACCACTAAAGAACAAATGTCCCTGATGCAAATTTCAACCAACCTAAAATTCAAAGAAGTCATAAGGGAACTAAAAAATTACCAAAATCATCTAACAGAAATCTCAGGTGTGGCTCCACATGCTCCTTGGTTCAAAGAATAGACTGATGAAGCCAAAAAGAAGGAGAATGAAAAGTTGTAGATGCTGCAAGAAGAGCCAAAATAGCACAAGATGAATAAAAAAACAAAAGATAAAATCTCTTAAAAAGAAAAATCAAAAGGCACTCCTAAAAGAAGCCTTAGACCAACAACATGAAGCATTTTCAATAGCTGCTAGCCAAAAACAAAAAGAAAAAAGAAGCAACAATCTCCAAAGACCCACCAACAACTTCAAATACAAAACCAATAACAACCATAGCATTAAGTTCAAAGAAAACAGAGAAAACAACTGAAAAATCAACCACTGATGCTACAACCACTACTATTACAAAAACCACAGATAGTAACTCATCAGGGGTTACTACAAGAAGCACAAGAACAACAGCTGCAACCACTGACAAATCAGCCGTTGTTTCCACAAATGTCCAAACTTCTGACAAATCGCCAATAGTTGCAAAGAAATCATTAGTTGTTACCTTAACAACTAGAAAACAAAAGAAAATCCCTAAGCTAACATCTTTAACTGATCAAGAAGACTCTCTTCCCATCTCTCACATGATTCCCAGAAAACGAAAACTAATTGTTCAAGATGAAGATGAAGATTCTAGTCCTCCAGGTCAATCCATATCAGTTGAGGAGCAATCCTGCTCCACAAAGAGATTCATTCCTGATATGGAAACTCAAAAAATGAGACAAATGACAGAGGAAGAAAGAGAAATAAAGACCATGGAAGATCTGCAAGCTCAAGGGTTAACAGGTGAAAAATTGCTTGAAGTCTATCAAGATAAATTAACAGCCTTTGACAAAGCCTATGAAAATGAAACAAAAAGTCTAATCAAAATCCTCTTAGATCAAGGTAAAATACAAGGTTGAACTCTTTGCAAACTGGAATATCGAAAGCCTTCAAAAGGAAGCTGATAAAGTGAGCAAGAGGGTGAAAGAGGCTAAAAGAAGAAAGGCAGATCAAGAAAAGAGAAAAAGAACAAAAGAAATCCTGATAAAAATAATTGGATTAAAAGGGGAATCATACAGAGGTGGAATGATATGGTCCTATATGATGAGTTCAAAAACTTCAAGCAATTGAACAAAGAAAAACCTAAAATATTTCAGAAGAGTGCACAAGAAGAAATGCAAAATCAGATAGTGTCTTTCCAACAACTTTCCGGAAATCCAACGATTAGTGCACATGGGACAAGTCTAATTGATCAACAATGAATCTACCTTCTCACAATAATGATAAAGTCAATAAAAGTTTCACTATCATTGGTTATATAAAAGAACAATTCAAGCAAAATATTCTCCAGTGGTATGGACCTGATCAGTTTGCTTTAGCAAGAACCACAACAAATATAAGAACTGGTCAAATAAGGCATGAAATTCTTCACAAGCCTCACAGGTCCTTCCCCCCCCCCCCCCCCTGAAAAGATCAACTGTAAAGTTGACAAAACTTGTGACATTCCGTCTATTTTCAAGGTATATTTTAATAAAAATATTATTTTAATATTTCATACAAACAACATTATGTG
>WOUH02000045.1:12110433-12123882 GCA_009936405.2 Stevia rebaudiana
GTAAGTTGCAAGTTTCATTTTAATTATTGATGGTTTTTTATAGCTTTCAATTGATATGTCCTTTGTAGTACAAGTAGTGATACTAAGGTATAGAGAGAGAGAGTGAAACAAATTAGGTTATAATTTCCATTTTGTGGTGATGTCACGCTTGATAAGTATATTCCAGCGACCCGACCCGATCCGGTATAAAGTCTCTTTTGATAGACATATGAAGACTAGAAGTGAACCTAGTGAAAATAATTCCTGGATTCGCCACTGCTTAGATGATCTTTACTTCTTACGCATCGTAATATACATAGAATTTTTTAAAGTAGGTGTGTGTGTATTTACACACATGTATGGTTAAATAGATTTCGTAAATCTGAAAGCTTTCTAGTACCCAACTTCAGAATTTGTTGTTTTGTGGGAAGGATTTTTATTGCAAGCCAACTGTTCGATGAAATGCCCAAGTGAAACTTCTTCTAACTTTATGTGGATTTTTGTAGAACTGACCGAAGTGAAACATATTTAAAGAATGGAAAATGAAGAGGATCCTGTCAAAAAGCAGCAGATTGTGGATGCACGAGCAAGAAACATCAGTCACAATGTCCGTTGCTTAGAATGTGGTAGTCAATCCATTGAAGAATCCCAAGCTGATATTGCAGTTCTCCTCAGGAAGGTAACATTCTTTTCTTTAATCTGTCAAATCTTTATTATTATATTTTCAAGAAGATGTTAAACACAGCTTCAGTATGCTTGTTTCTATTGTAGCTTATTCGCGATGAAATTCGATCCGGAAAAAGCGACAAAGATATCTACAAAAAGCTTGAAAACGAATACGGTGAGACAATACTTTATGCTCCAAAGTTCGATTGGCAGACTGCCGCCTTATGGCTGTCACCGGTTAGTTTCATTTCATCATCAGAATTTAGAAATTGATTATTTATTAAATTCAACAATGGCTGCTGATATGGTTCAAACAGGTTCTGATTGCTGGTTTTGCTGGAGGAATATGGGCATATGGTAGACACAAACAAAGGACCAATGTGCACATGTTGGCTATAAACCTAACCAGTGGGATCCCACTGACCCCTAAAGAGAAAGAAGCCATGTTAGAGATCTTGATCCCACCTCCAACTCAAGGAATTCTTCCTTCATCCCCATGGTGGACTCGATGGCTTCCTAAATGAAATAGATGATGTTAAAGGGTTTAAAAAGGGTAATAAATAATCTTTGCAGACTACTATAATAATTGTATTTGGTTTGTAGTATGATATTGACTACAATGCAGGAGTATATGTTTTGTGCTTTGTGTTCATGTATCTTGGTTGTTTCGGTTCTTAAAGTGTGTCAAATATGAGTTTTCTTGCTACATATTAAAAACTGATTTATTGAAAGTTATGGGCCGCCGTAGTTCCTAACACAACACTAAAGTATGATGTTAAAACAAATATTGATGGTTATTTTATGCGGATGATACCATATTAGTTGGTGATTGGTGTTCTTTAAATGCTTTGAATATTGTTATTTGTTAGAGTGCTTCTTACTTGCATTGGGCCTTAAAGGTAATCTTTGCAAAAGCATGTTATATGGTTTTGGTGTAGATCAAAATTTGAAATAAAAATCCTGACTCAAATTTTGAAGTGTAAAATCGGATCATTTTTATTCTCTTATTTAGGATTAAAAGTTGCGCAAATAGGAATCCGGTAAAAATTGGCAACCCGGTCCTTGATAAATTCAACTAATTATCTGCATGAAAGAAAAAACCGAATAAAATCTCTTAAATCGCAAGGGATAAAAGGTTGGCTCCTACACAACAAAGGTGAGGCTCACAAGATTTACAAAACTTTTTTAAAGTAAACTTAAAAGTTTTTTCATGGTCTTACAAACTTTTTTTTTTCTGTTGAAACTATAACAAGAAATTGATGGTTTTATCTGAGATTGCTCAACATTTTGGAAGTTACGCGTAAGATTAAAAATCCATGTCTCTCTTCGTTACTGGCCAACAAATTATAAGACTGTGCGTAGTGGAGCCTCTCATGAGCGTCAAAAATGAATTTTGATGTGTTAAAACCATTACGTGATCATCATTGAAGATGCGCCATTGATTGTTAGCCAAACCTAACCGTTGTTAAACACAATATACATTCAATGCAGTTCTTAATAATTTTAATCTTACCATTTCAATTCTATGTAAACAATTAAATGACATGGGTCTTTCGTTAAATGGTTTTTGCTTATGTATCATTTACATATCAATTTAACTAGAAAACCACTATACACAGTCTAAGAAGAAAAAACAAAATCCATCCGCTAAAACATAATCTTCCAAGTTTCTATAAAATATATTATTAGATTTTAAAAATGGATGTTCAGTTTTGTTTGTTTCTGTTTAGGACAAAAGGAAGTGGACTTAATGTATTTCCGGCCCATATTAGGGATCCACTTACAATTATTATCATAGCATAAAGATAATTTTGCATGTCACATCATTCCAAATTATACTTTGAAATTGAATTAATCCTATGATAGGTTTATAGTCACAAATGTCTCAATATGATACAGATACACATTTTGATATGAAGATAATACATGAATTTTAAATTTTATTTTGTTTATAGCATATATAGTGATCGGATGTTAACACAATCATATGCATATGCATTATATTTTTAATAAATTGAAACTTTTTCTTTAGTTATAAATATTAATTACAATAAGCTATCTTCTTCTCTAACAAGTGATAAGTATCCCTTGCCGATAGCAAATTAATTGTAGTAAGGTATTTTTTTTTAACAAACTGAGTATCCTTATTTATGAAATCATAAAAGTAGACACTATTATCACATAACCCAAATTTTATATATTAATTTTATTTCTAAGAAAGGTTTTGGTTTAAATTATTTGTAACAATATTTGAGTACATAAAAATACATAAATGAATTATTGCGGTGGAGTAATTATTCAAATGTTTATAACTTTATATCACATGTATTTAAATCCCTTTGTTAATTAAAAAAACAGAAAATCGGTGTAAAAGACCAATATTGCAACCACAAAGTTTTTTTGAATCCCGAATTATAGGGAGCAAACTTATGTTGATGCACTGTCTTTTACATAAAGAGCCATTGCCCCTCTGTCAACCCCCATTCTTTTGAACATGATATGGATTATTTTTTTTGTTTCCATACAATTTATACTGTATTTTATACTTCATAATATTTCCAAATCACATATTATATATCTCGTGTGACAAGATTAAATATAATTTAATACAATACAACCATCAAGTGTTTGCAACTTCAAACAACATGGTACAATAAAAAAACCTTAAACACACACACCTAATATCCATGTTTACAAGTATATTTTCAAGTTGAAACATCATAATATAAACCTAAACAAGAATCTATGACACCACAAACAAACATCTAATCGATCTCATACCATCTATCATCACACAACAAACCAAACCAAACCGAACAAAATAAGGAACGAGTCGTATCAATTTTCCTTCATTTCTACATTCTTTCATTCGGGTTTGAAACCGATAATAATTTAATAAGATATTTGTTTGCCTACGCGATAATATAATAAATATGAACCACCTTTCTTGAAATGCACTATATATTTTCAAGATTTTGCAAGAACTTGATTATGATGGCAAACTTTTGAAAAGACTTTGCCTTTCAACCACTACCGATCTTGCTCTTTGTAATTCTTCAATAGTTTCTAAACTGTTACTAGTTTTAGAATCTTTTTCCACCTTTTCATCAACACAAGGACCATAAGCCCAACTACAAGCCATAAAATAGAACAAATTCACAAAGCTCATGATAGCAAGAACCCAATAGTAACTATCATACCGCCCTTGGTTTATGTTAGTTGCGATCCAACCTTCTTTCCCGCCATTTTTCGTTAGTCGTTCAACCGTGCTTAAAATAAGACTAGCTATCAAGTTAGCAACCGCCATTCCTAACAAGAAAAGAGAGGCTGCAATGCTTGACATACTTTTAGGGAACTCTGAATAATAAAACTCGTTTTGACCGATCGCGCTAAAAGCTTCTGCTAATCCATGTAAGCAGTATTGTGGGACCAACCACATTGCTGACATGGCAATAACCGCTTGTGGGTTGTTAAGTAACCCTTGTTTGATTGCATGTTTTCTTCTCGCGTGTTCAACAATTGCGGATACCACCACAGCCATTGTAGAGAAAACTAAACCGATTCCCATTCTTAGTTTAACCCCAAGATGAACCGGTTTTCCTCTTATTTTTGATGCAAACGGGATTATAACGCGATCGTATAGAACAACCCAAAGGGCTATAACCGCAATTGTGAAAAAGGCGAAGGACCCGGCTGGAATTTGGAAACTTGAACCACCCATGTGTCGATCCATTGTGCTTGCTTGTATTACTGGAAATGAAGATTGACTAACGTTGATTGACATCATTATTCCAGAAGACCATAATGGTAAAACTCTGATTAGTGCTTTAAGTTCTTCAACTTGTTCAACTGTGCATAAACTCCATGGATCTGAATCAATTCCATCTGGGGTTAAATCTTTAGGGTTCTGAATGATGCAAGCTTTGTTCAAGAACCTACATATTGAATTAAAGTTAATATCTTTACAAATCTTGAATAATTAGTTATAAATGTCAATGGTTTTAAAACCTTGTATTCAAATCATGATTAAAATGACTACAATCTAAAGAAAAACAATACCTTAATCGCTTGGTGGGTAGAGATTCTGGCGAATCTTTATGATAATACCACGCATCAGAATTTGGCGGTTGATAAGGGAGTTTTCTGTTCTTATAAGCAACAACAATCACTTGTAAAAAGCTAGTAAATATGCTTTTTTTAACTTTCATTTTTATATAAAGCTTAGAAGCAACAAAGAACAAAAGTGTCGATAACAGCATAAGAATTGCAGGAACTCCAAAACCCACCTTCCATCCAGCATGATCTTGAATGTAAACAATACCCGTGAACGCGATCAGAACCGCGGTTGCACCAGCAGCATAATACCACCCGAAAAAGCTTTCTAAAGCTCTTTCATTGTTCACATTGTTTTTACTGTCAATTTGTTCGGCACCAAACGCTAAAGAACAGGGTCTTACACCACCGGATCCCATGGAGATGAATATGAATGCAAAGATCAAGAATGCAAATTGAGAATGTGTTGATTGTTTGCAGGTTTGAGTGAATTGATTGCATGGTGGTGGTTTAAGTTGTGGGATCATTGTGGTTAACCAGAGCAAGAATGTCCCCTGTTTTTCACATTAATAAACAGAGCAATTAGTTGTATGATTATTATTGCGGTAAACAAGGGCAAGAATGTTCAATTACTGATAAAACAGAATGATATTGACGGAATAGTGAAAATATTGAAAAAGAAAAGTAAAAAAAGGTATGAATTTCATATTAGCGTAACTTTCTATTTTATTCATCAGTCCGAATTCCGTCAGATGAAACTCAAATTTTCAATTTTCCCACAAATCACAAGTTTTTTGTGAATTTAAACATGCCAATTTTACATATTTTGGGAAAATTTTCAAATTTAACCTGAAAAACGTAACATATATCTATACAAACGATACTTTTGTATTCCTTGAAACATTGGGAACTGCAATGTTTTTGCACAAAAGTCAAGAAATTTGTGAAAACAGAGTTCAGAATTTTATGCAATGTAAACATTTGACAATTCAACATGTGGTTTTCAAATGTAGGGACTAGACTTCAATCAAAGATTTATGACGTAGGGCATGTGGACCAAAACTGCAATCTGCAGAAACATTTCAATGTTCACCGAGTTTTTGTGACATAATTAATTAAATACCCTCCTGGTCTTACTGATTCAGCAACCTAAATTCTTTTTGCAAGCAAAGATGGTCAACGTCAGAAATAATGTTAAATGATCAAACCAACAACGTATGATTCACACTTATTAATGCAAGATTTAATTCTACAGTGAACAATGGATGATCAATTCATCTTTAAAAGTAACCAATTGATGATCTTTTTATAGTTAGTTTCAAAAGCAGATAATTATAAATAAAAAAGTTGAAATTTTTACCAGAAGTGAAAAGCAAGAACCCAAACCAATGGTGAGAAACCGACCCAAATATGAATCCGAAAGAAATGCACCCAAAACAGGGGCAAAATTGGAAGCAGCAGTCCAAAGAAAGAGTATATTTGTGCCTTTAGCAACACTAATCTTGTAATCAATCATCAAATAAAGTATCATATTTGGTATCAATCCATAACTGGCCACCTTCTCAAACGCCTCATTTGCTGCAAAAAGATCCAAGATTTAGCAAAACAAACATAAACCCAGATCAAATCAAGCACAAAACTTCAAGATTCAAACAACCTATGACGTCAGATTACAAAAAGACTCAAGATTTAAGGTCAAGAATGTGAAAGATTACATACCGATGATGAAAGGCATGGTGATTAAACCACCTTTCTTTCGTGTCGAAATCTGTGATTCATAGTTCAATTCTTCAACTTGTTCACCCATTTTGTTTGTGTTTTTTTCTCTCACTCGCAAGGCACAGAACATGGGGGTTTTCCATTTATATACTGGTGCTAGTTATGGGTTGATTTACTTTAATTAAAAAAAAATGGGGACACTGTTGAATTTTGGATTTAAAATTGCTCAAGAATACAGTGTAGTCGAGTCAGAGTGAATATTATAACAATGAAAACACATGGGGTTTGGTTTTCAACCAGAAGTCCAATCTAAACACTGCTGCTTCTCAGAGTTAGTGAGTGATAAGAAAGGTCAAGATTTGCTTTTTTTTATATTTTATTTAACTGTATTATGACAAGGTAATTTTTTTTTAATTTAATTAGTTTGTAAATTATTTATATAATTATTTCCGATAAATAAGCTGAATTTTACTGTGGTGGCTTGTGGGGTTGCTTATGGGGTCAATCCATGTGCATGTACGTAGACTCCACTCCCCACCAACTTATGCCTCGACGTATGCCAAATATTTATTTTTAAATTACTATCATTTCTGTATTTTTGTTTTATTTCTTTCATTTGTAAATCACTTGAGTGTTTTTTATTATTTCAGATATATATATATAATACTTTTTGTTTAAACTATAATATTAAGCTTGGATGTTTTATAATGTTAAGTATACTAGTACCACTTTACTGGAACTTTTACAGAGAAAAAAGGAGATTAAAAAAAATAAGAAAATAACATTTTGTTAATGTTTCTTATTTATTTATTATCAAAATTTTGTTCTCTTTTCCAGTAAGCACTCTTCAGGCTTTTGGGATCCGAGTTTTCTCATGATTTAATTTTTCATCAATCAAAACTCAAAAGTCAGAACAAAATCTTGCTTCCAATCCATCTTTAACATTTCCAAGATTTATACCGTTTCTATGAAATTTGTCACCAGATCAAGTATTCTTATTATTTTTTCATTAAATATTTATTTTTAATGAAAAAGGAAAAAATTTTAATGAAAAGTTGGTAGTCGTAACCAGTAAGCTTTAAACAGTAAAAATAATGACCTAAAAGGTAGTCAGATGTTCAATAATAAAAGATGGTTTTTTTTTTGAAAGAAATAAAAGATGGTTTAGTCAATGTTCAAACATATCTTGAATATGAACGCAGATTGGCATAAAGAGTATGTTTTTTTTATTCAATTGTTAGATTAATCAGATTTTCAGGATAGTAAGTTGATTAGTAACTAGATATTGAGATATTAAAGGACCTAATAAGTTATGAAACAATTTTCTTATATGTAGATTGTTTATACTGTATACAGCATATTGACTTAATTTCTTACTTTTATAAGAAATGATTTTTCAAATCCAAGGTCAACGCTTCTTAAATGCAATCATTATTAATAGTTATGAGGTAATTAAGCTGCAGCTCTTATTAATGATATATATTGCCTTGGTCTTTGGCCAGCTTTTCTCCAAACAGGGTGAGTTTTATTATTTATATTTTTAATAAGTTTTTAAACCCACTAGACTACATGTTTTTGTGTGGGGATAATGTGGAAACCGTGTATCATATTTTCATTTGTTTTTGGTTTGGTCCAAGTTATAAGGGAGGCCATTTCGAGTTGGTGTTGTATCCCCTCAGTGTTCGTGCTTAGCATCTGAGACCTTGTGGACATTCGGCGGTCAAGTCATGAACTGCAATGGTGGAAGAAAGTTGTTCACTTAGGGTTAACCTTCTTATGGTGTATTTGGAAAGCTCGCTATGATAGTCATTTCGACAAGAAACCCATCTCACTGGGTAATAGGATGAACGAAATTAAGGAAATTTGCCAAAATAAGCAAGTTTGACCACTTTATTACAAAAATAAACATAAATTCTAGAGAGTAAATCCCAAAAAAAGAGTTGACTAAAATCTGCTTAACACCCAGTCATATTTTGGCACCTACCATTTCGCCAGCGCTTTTTTTTCAAAAAGCAACCAACCAGCATCTGACACGTGTATTGTAAAATCATATTTCCTGATCAGGAACATGATATGTCTCTGACCAATTAAGTGCTGACACGTTGCCTAAATGTCCCTGGCTAAAAATTCAAAAGTACAGATAGTAGTCATTAAAATTAGCCAGCGCTTTTAAAAATTTAGCAAGCGCTTTTATTTCTTAGCAGCCGTTTTTTAAAATTTAGCTAGTGTTTTTATTTTTTAGCCCTTTTTTTAAAATTAGCCAGAGTTTTTTCAAATTAGCCAGTGTTTTTTAAAGTTTAGCCGACGCTTTTATGGATTTTAGCCTCCAAATTTCATGTTCATTTTTGTTAGAAGGTGGTTAAAGATGCTTATTAATATCCTTGATTTTCTATGAGTGAGAAATTGTGCAAAGATTCAAGCGTTGACCGTGGGATCAATTAAGTAATTTCAATCTTCTAAGTATAGGGTGTAATAGTAGTTTTATTTTTGTTGGTGTTTGTATCTCTTGGATGGAGCTAGCATCTTATTGGTTTCCTTTTGAATCTATATATGTTTGTTGGCTATTAGAAAAAATACATAGGTTGCAAAAAGCTAGAACAAACAAATCACCAAACCATGATAAGTTAAATTTAAATACTTTAATAATCAAAAGCACACCAATGATACCATTCTAAGCTGTGTAATTGTCTATATTTTTTTTTACTGAAACACCAGAGTCTTTTTTCGTATTTAGCTCCCCAAAATTGAGGGTGGTGTTTCACAATCGTGGATCAAAAGTCCCGGCTCGATGAAAAAGTTATTCAGGTGTCACTCTGTGTCACTGTGTGGCCTAACCGGTTCATTTGTTGAATTCCATGACCACTACTAAATGTCGCATTGGACGTTAAATCAAGAAGGGTTTTGTGGTACTGACAGGATGCAAATTTAGTTTTTTTTCTTCAATTGCTCAAACTTAAATGAGCTTTACAATTTTTTTTATGGAAGGATATATAAAATAAGCTTTACCATGATGACTAATTAAAATAGTCTTTTAGTAATTACGAGTGGACCTTTAATTATGGGTTTAAAAAGCTTGTGTTAACGTTGTTTCCGGCCCAAATATTTGGGTTTTGAAGTTGCATCTAAAAAGTAGTCAACCCTTCCACACCATATCAAAGTATCAACCAAGTTTATGGTCAATATTTACGTCTTTCTTTTTATGTTTTCAAGAAATTAAGACAATAAGTCTCAATATCTGTCATATACTCCATACATGTGTTCTAGTATATTTAATGTAATAAGATCTTAAAAATCCTAAATAATTTAGTGAACTTCATCATGGGTAATTTTTTAGATTTTGATTTACACCGGTTGACTGACGAGATTTTTTTTCTTATTCTTACATAATTATTTGGTTAGTATATGGTGTATTACTCATTTACCCGGATTGAATAAAAAAAGTATTTAATAGTTTTGTTTTAAGATTTTTAAAACAATGTTTTGAGATAAAATATGATTGAAATTACCTATATCTTAGTACTTTACTTAAAAAAACAATAATATAAGTTTTTAGACTTATCTTTTTTTAAATAAAATGTTTTCTAAACATTCGGTATTAAAAACTACGATTTTTTAACTTCGTTTTGTTTTGTGAGGAAAACTTTTTTTATAAAGCTTTTAATTTAAAGTGTTTTTAATAATGAAATCTTATTTATAATTTGTTTTTTATTATGAAAATGGTATACGAATACTAATCTCATTGTATTTAATTTGATATATTTATTAGGAGGAAGATTATTTAATTATTTAATTTGGAAGATAACTGAAAGGGAGTGTAAGAATGTGACACATGCAAATAATGGCTTAAGAATTAGACAAATGCCATTTTAGCTATATGTTTATTAGAAGTAAGAGATGCATATGATTTAAAATAATATCTAATTTAGGATGTTTTATCCTTCAAATCCATCTTTAACATAACAACAGAGTTATTTCACCAAAAAAGAATTTAGAGAGTTAAACTCCAGAATCATGATAGTTTTTTTAAATCAAAAAAATGTGGAGAATAGGCTTGTTTGTCAATCACCAAATTATTATGCAATGGGAAATTAGCAACATATATGATGTTGGGAGCAAGCAAAATTCAAGGTATTGTGAATTTGTGCACATTCTAACTTTTTTAGGATGAATTCTCTGATCTCTAACAAGCATAGTTCGTATACAAGTGGAGGATGGTCATAACTAATTAATGTTTCTATTTAGGAGTAATTTACATTTAAGATTTGTGTTGGTTTTTTTTATCTATAAATTAGATTTATAGTCAATACTTGGCTTCAACACTAGAATAAGACATAATAAGATGTCGCTTGAAGGACCATGTGATGAGGTTATCGTCCAAGAAGACACAATAACCAAAGGCATATTGCTATGTGTACAATCCAACCACCCGAATCATCATTGGTGTAAAAACATGACTAGAAGCACATGGCTAGTATAAATGAAGTCTATAGTCGACAGTGACTCAAGTGTATCCCAAAATTTATAAAATAATTCGTTTTGACATATTCTACAATATTCACCCGTCATGGTGACATACCAATGTATGGTTACGTCAAAAAAATTTCTCCATCTACAATCATAAAATTGCGTTTGTTTTTGTAATAAATTTCTTAGTAATTTACACTTCTTTTTAATTTTCACATGATTAGTTTTTATTGATGATAGTTTTTAAATAAAATAATGTCATATAGTAATAGCTTTGTTTTACCGACAAACTCACACACATTATAACTAATATATGGTAAAACCACACATTATAACTAATATATGGTAAAAACACTCTCATTTAGTCTTCATCAAACTATGAAGATAAAACACTCACATAAGTTTAATGGATGCATGGAAAAGTATGATCAAAGAAGCAATTAAAACACATAAACGCTCAAGTACATAGTTTAGCACATAATCCAATAAACAAGTAGAATTCGCATTTGATAGTTGAGTAAATTTGAATAAATGATTTATGAATAAAGAGATATGTAAAAGCCCAAAAACAAAAGAGTAAAATGAGAATAGAAAAACTCATGGTTCGCAGTGCGATCCAAATATTACAACTTGATTAGTTATAATAATCCCATAGTCACAATTATTCAATCTATAATATGATATGATAATAAATCTTAGAATTAGTCTAATACTTAATGATCAATTAAGCACAAAAAATGTTCAATAATTTAAACCTAATGATTTGCCATTCGATGTTCATAAGCTTGCTAGGTTGAATACCTAAGTGTGGTTCTTAAGTTTAATCAATAATATTATTTTGTTATGATCATAAGCTTGCTAGGTTGAATACCTAAGTGTGGTTCTTAAGTTCAATCAATAATATTATTTTGTTATGATTATATAATATTATAATTAAATTTATAAACTAAAAAAATGAGTATTTTCATTATTTTTAAGCTTGCTAGGTTAAATACCTAACGACGACTACTTCCGTCGTGGTCCGCAATTGAAATCAATGGGTTAACAACTTATGCTTATTGGATTCAAGGGATGAACTTGTTCATGATCACCAAGCAAATCCGATCGTCTAGAAAGGGGCGGTGCTAGGATCTTCGAGTCTTGATCACACCTTATTTGGCACTTCTTGATCAAGTGTCTATGATATTAACACATGCATATGTAAAACAAGTATACGAAAAATAATAATGGATAACCTCACCATTGTAACAAAAAGTGCATACCTCAACCCCTTAACTTGGTAGAGATATATATATAGCCAACACAAACTTGGTTCACAAGCAAAAGTATTACAATTGAACTATTAAACCTCAAGACTCC
This sequence comes from Stevia rebaudiana, assembly GCA_009936405.2. Classification (NCBI taxonomy): domain Eukaryota; kingdom Viridiplantae; phylum Streptophyta; class Magnoliopsida; order Asterales; family Asteraceae; genus Stevia; species Stevia rebaudiana. The sequence goes on from WOUH02000045.1 coordinate 12,122,674, forward strand.
TACGAACTTGGATTAAAATACCAACTTGTATTTATTTTTTAAGGTTTTAGCTTTAAACCGACTTGTACGTTTGTGCCTCGAGATTAATCCCAACAATAAGACTATCAAAAATTCAAATTTACAAATGATCATAACGCAACAAATGTAAAAACAATCCTAACACATAGATACAAATGCTAGAATACTAAGATAGGTAAAATGTCACATCATATTTGGATTCTTATGGCTCACTGGAGTCAATTCTTACATTATTGTGCCTTCATCGATCCTTGGATCAATTTAAGTCATATACTCTTTCATGGATCCCACTTCATTATATGTTATTTGTTAGTAAGCATCTCTATAGCTCGAGAACGATGATACTAAACGTGAGGTCGTGTGCTCACATGGACAAACCAATAAAGCCAAACATACGCTCGTGTGATTGCATAGGCCATATAAGTTGATATCATGAAGGTTAGATGATGGGCCACCTACGGACCTGTGGTCTTAGTGATCTTAGGTTACGTGTTGTCTATTTATTGCAATAATATTCGATATCTAGTGTTTGTTTGGTGCATTTTATAACTAGGTATTTTAAAACAATCAAATATTTATTTTAATTTGTAGTGCATTGAACAACTAGCTTCGTAGTTTATTAAACTATCAAAATAAGAAGTATGATAGAAGTTTCATCCGACTTCATATACAACTCGACTAAGTAATTATATCCTATTGGTAATTTTAGTTGTATCAACGTATATTTTAGTATATTGGATTAATTTGTTGATCGATTAAATAACATTAGAGATTAAACGAGTTAGGTGACGCGGCAGTGCGAGCTCGATTTAATTCTATATATTACTTTGGTTTTATAACTAAACTTTGGACTTGATTTAATAAGTTTAATTGATGTGCGGGACCGTGCAGTTAAAACTCAAGTAATAATATTTATAAGAAACAATCAATACAAATCCACACACTAACAGCAAGTGTACCGGTCGCGATGTAGGGGGAATGGAAGACCGAGTATCGTTCCAAGGACGACTCAAGGGACAGAACCTAGACACACACTCTGATCAGACTCGACTGTACTAACTAATAACTAATAAAACAATAAATGTGGGTTTTAAACTAAAAATCAAACAAACTTAAACTAACTAAATGGGTAGACGAATTCAAAGGGGAAAGCATAGCTACCTAGGTTGAGAATTAAGCCTTCAATGTACA
>WOUH02000045.1:12142591-12155159 GCA_009936405.2 Stevia rebaudiana
TATATTTTATAATTTAAAATATAATAAGAAGTATAAAAGAATTCAAATTGTTAATTTAGTTAATTTAAATAATTAAAGAATTCTTGAAAAATTGAGAGAATGACACATGACATTTATTTTTACTCTTTTATTAGAGGTAGATTTATAAATACGCTTCACTTCTTTTGGCTAGAGATAGAATTTCTCTTTTTTTACACATTGTTAAGATTAAAATAAATTGGTTGGTAAATTTTCTAATGGATAAATAATGTATTTAATTGTAACATTCTAAATTTATTTGTTAGATCTAACAAATGGTGGATGGGTGGGTATTATGGTCTAGTGGTAAGACGGGAGTCCCAGATTGTGGGTTTAAACCTCAAACACTCACCGGTTCACGGACAGTTGGGAGACTCGAGCTAATTTCATCAAAGATTCAAAAAAACTTTAATATAACATAAAAGAGGTACTCAAGTTAATCAGTAGTCAACTTAATAAATATCAATTTTGATACGGATCAATATGAAGTTAGGCAGTTAGCCATTGTGGCAAGTGGCAACCAAATGTTAGAAAAATCCGAATGTTTGAAAAATCCATAAGATATGGATCATCAGGCTATTTTTTATTTAATAACTGCTGCTGGACCACTTTAGCAAGTTGCAAATGTTGGAAGCCCACAATTCATAAGTTACACACTATTGTAAGCCCGAAAACTTCGTCAAATTACTATAGACACAGTAAAAAAATTGTAATATAGAAAAAAACTTGTTATTTTTAAACTTTCTATTTAACTAAGAAAGAAATTTATATTAACCGAATTTAACAAACCAGATTTTCACAGACCCTAAACTGATCCGATCCGGATATAAATTGGTTTTCCAACCAAATGGGTTGGCGGATCCAAGTTTGTTCACTTATAACTCAGATTGAGTACGTATGGAAACCAATCAGGTCTTGTCCAAAAACCGTAAGAACCCGACGAAATGTGTTAATTTGGCTCAAAAATATTATCTACTTAGACCATGCGTTGTGGGCGTGGGTTAGGGTCGGCGACGCCCGGCAACGCCGGGAAACATCAAAACGAGGTGGCGTGGAAGCGGCGTGGAGGGTGTGCAAATGACCGTTGGGGTGTGCCCCATCTCCCAAAATTCGTCCGTTGAGCTCATTCCGGCGAGAGGGATGAAGACAAAGTGGGTTAAAGAATTTTCTTTTTAACCCCCTCAATTTTCCAGATTTTCTGAAAAAAGTTTTTTAAATATATTTTCTTTTTAACCCCTCAACTTTCAGAAAAAAGATACTTGTTGCTTTTCTCTCTCCACCACTCACCACTACACCCATTTTGCACCACCTTTTCTCTTTCCTGCGTGGCACTAACGCGTCATACTACACACCCTTTCAAAGCCCCACCACTACACATGGTCTAAGTGTTTGATAAAAGGATGTAGCGTTAAGTAAAAATAATTTTTTTTATAAAGGTAATACAAACAAATCTAATTATTTGGTTGTGATTTAGTCTCTTTTATTGTTGAAAGAAAAAAAAAATGGAAATAAAACTTTAAAAAAATGGACTTTGAATCTGGTTAATATGAACCACTAGCCCACCACCGGACCGGCCCGTAAGCCCGTTACATTAAATTCAAACCAAACCCGGACCCGGTCTGATCTTTTCATCTTTTCTTACCACTCCATTATCTCCCTCCAGGAAGCTTGTTTGTGGATAACTCTCAGTTTCTCACAGTCCCAAAACTTGCAGGTTACCTGCAAAATCATTCAAAACCCTAATCAGAAATGGCAATTTCAACATCTTTAGCAGCAACCATGTTTCCTTTATGCAATTCGTCATCAATTGCTTCAACACCCAAGTTGTCTGTTGTTCATTTTCTTCCAAATGTCTCATCGACCACCAGGAGTCAGTTTCAATCGCCTCGTTCTTCAACCAGAGTTTTTGCAGCTCCGGAAGCTTTGGAACAAACTCTTGAGGTATGATTGATTTGATTGTTGTTTATGTGTTTGCTACTTTGCCCAATGTTATGTTGTTAAAATTGTTTGAATTGACAGCAGATCTTTTGTGGGTTTGTTTTGATAGATTGAAGATCCTGAATCGTCGACGGTGGTTGTAGGTTCTGATTCGGAGAAGGTAATTACTGCTTCTTATGGTTCTTATTCTTAAATTGCTTAATTGAGAATTTAGGGCATTAGTGTTTGGATAAGAATGTAGTTTCCATTTTCGCAATCGAGTAGGTTTAGTGGATTCAATCTTTGAGGTCAATTGTGTAGAATTTGTAGTTGATGCAAGAAAGAGGTGTATGAAATTGTAGGTTAGATTCTATATAGCACCTGTTCTTTAGATTTATTTGACATTTCATCCATGTGTTCTACTCGCTTCGTGTTTCAAGAACAAAATGTAAATGTGGTTAAATTTGGTTGATATACCCTTTAAATCAACTTGCAATTGTCACCAAAATTGTGAATGTTATTTGGTAATACTTGAAACCGTTAAAAGTAAATTATTTGTTCAGAAAGAATGCTGACATGTGTTTCATACTATCACCGTTTACCTTTCCCATACAACATTTCTGTTGGAATTTAATCATGAAATTAGACTCAAAATCAAAGTCAAACAGAAAGTCAAACTGTGTTTAAAAGCCAACTTTGGTTGGTAGTTTTAGTTAGTTATCTAACCAACTTAGGGTAGTTATATAACTGTATTTAACCGACTTTTGAAGGGTATAAAATTATAAATACCCTCATATGTATCAAATTTCTTCTGTTGATCAATCTAAAGTGTTTTGTGTATTTCCTTCTGTGTTTGACTTTTCTATGGTCAAACTGCACATTTGTGCAGAATATGTTCAATCCAAATCTGTTATGAAATGATCCTCTAATTGAGTAAACATGGGCAACATTTTTAGGCGGTTTCATGCTTTTGATCATAGTTTTTAGTTTATTCAAGATTTATTTTATGTTAATAGTTGTTGAAAAAAATCATTCAACACATTGTTGCATGGTTTAATTATGCAATTCATATAAAGAACACTAATCCAATTTTGAAGAAAACAAAGCCACAAGGTAAATTAATTAGCAAAAATCACTCTTCTTGACTGTTAAATGTCTTCCGAATTATGCAACTGTCATAACTGCTTTCGTAAATTCTCCATTCGCGAGTCAGATATTTATATACAATAAATGAGACCCACAAAATGAAACAATTAATGACTAAAATGATTCAACAAAACCTGCTTGTTTTGATCATTGTAACGCATAATGTTATAGAATCTTAATACATTTTATTGCATCTCAGATAGCACCAAAACAGAAAATAAGGATTAAATTGAGATCATATTGGGTGCCATTAATTGAAGATTCATGCAAGCAGATTATGGATGCTGCTAGAACAACAAATGCAAAAACCATGGGTCCGGTTCCATTACCGACCAAAAAAAGAATATATTGTGTGCTTAAATCGCCTCATGTGCACAAAGATGCAAGATTCCATTTCGAGATCAGAACCCATCAACGGCTCATAGACATTTTGCACCCGACTGCACAAACCATTGACTCTTTGATGCAACTTGATCTTCCTGCTGGTGTTGATGTTGAGGTTAAGCTTTAAAACGTATCATTAAATCGGTTTTTTGTTATTAAATGCTTGCATTTGACACTTTTGTGTAGTGAATTTGTTACTTGTATCATTGTTGATTTAAGAAGGTGTTTTGGTTAATATCTTGTAATGGTTTTTGTGTACTTTAATTTGGATGGTTTTAGACTATAAGTTACAAATTGTTGTAACTTTAATCTTGTTAACAAACATGCCTTTAAACCAAATGAAACTATAGTAGTACAAAACACAATGTGGTGATGTGTACCGTTGTGAGATAATCTCTTTTTGAATATATCAGTTATTTTGTAAGTTTATATGTTTAGTAACTTTAGATGGTTATTGGAAGTTAATATTATGTATTCTCATTTATTAACTCTTAGGTATGGACTTGGGCTCTCCCTTTGGGAGGTCTCAGGTTCAAATCTTGCTCAGAGCATGCTCTGGGCAATTTCCAATGATGAGGAGAAAGTGCACCTTGGATTTAGGTCACCGGTTCAAACCTGAGGAGGGGAGAGGGTTTACGGATTCCATCCGGTTCCCGCTTATCTGGGGGGTACGGTTTCATGAAGGTCGAGGAATCGACCTTGGCTACATCGCTCGGCTACCGATGACTAGCACGTGAGATCCTATGATATTAAAAAAAAAAAAGAGAAGTAATTTAGGCCACCAAAACCTTGGAAAATGAAATGATAACAGATAAGACTTTTGATATAAAAGTTTGAGCGGTTGCATGTGCTATTGAGTGCACAAGGATGGACCATGCCATACCGCTTACGTTACTAGTGCACCACCCATTTGCATTTTTTACTTTTCAAAGCTACATTTTGATAACATCAATAAATTGTGAATAAACAATCACAAAGTTAGTTATTTATTTGGGATATTTTCCGTAATCATCGTTGATTAAAAGAAACAATTAGGTAAAAACCAACAATTAGTGACTTTGATTACACAGGTTACAAAATTCTACAATGAATTGATCATGTTACGTATAATTTGTTTTTTCTCTTTTTGGGTTCTAATAGAAAGAAATTAAATCCTCAGAAAATGGATTGATTCTTCTTGGAAGACTAATCTTAATGCTAAATAAAAACATGATCCGTCTGCAATTAGATCATGTGCATGAAATTTGGTCCGATTTGACGGTGAATCAGGTAATCATCGGTCCCGGAGCAACCGTCGTAACCGACGGAGCTATGATTAAGCAACTGCTGTGAGTTACGGAGCTCCACTTGACGTCGGAGCTCCATGACCTTGCGGTGAGAGTTAGAGTGCTTTGCGGGTACAAACGTCGGGCTAGCAGCAGGTCGATATTCGGGCATTAACCGACCCGACTTGAAACGAACTCCACAGGCGTTGCATAACGTTTTGGGACCCATTGGTCCCCTCCGCCACTGTGGTGTCTTATCCGACCCGCAATGCAGGCATCTCCGGACTGAATTATCGGAGCCGTCGGTCCTTTTCGACGGCGTCGTTTCAGTCTGGTTAACGTCTGAGTTCGCCGGAGATGATTTCACCAGGAGCAGACGTGACGACCAATCGCAAGGAGCGGCGCGTGATCGTTTGCTGCGAACTTTCCCGGGGACTAAAACGTCATTTTGAAATATCGGTGACGTAATTCTGTTAGCACATGTGGTTTTCGGTTGGAATACCGGAGTGGTGCCAGAAGATGACGTGTCGGTGGCCGGAGTTTTACTCGCGGCGGAGATAAGTTGCAGATTGTGCAAGTCGTCGCTGGAGAATGATTCCTCGTTGAAACTAGATAGCCATTCCAACTCCGCCAAATCATCATACTGCGTAATTAACACATAATCTAATCAGTTTTTGCTCAATTTGCCAAATCATCATAAAATCGAAATCAAATTGAAATTGAGATTATGTTGTGGTACCTACCGGAACACAGAGTTCACCGCCGGAGTATTGAGAGTCAGAGAGGCTATAAGAGCTGATATTGCCGGATAACTGAGTTTCATTACCGGAAACAGATGAGTTGGAATTAGAAGTGAAGGTGTCGAAAATGGAGTCGTTCATAACGGCATCTTCGTCGTTAGGGAAATCAACAAGCAAGTCATCGACGGCGAACTGGTTACCGCCGGTGATATAATCGGAGATGTTCTGTTGTTCAAAGTAGCATTCTCCGGCGCCGAAGTAACCTCCCATGAATGCTTTTGTTTATGGTTGTGATTATCAGAGAAAGGTGAATAGCGAGTGTTGGTTATGGGAGGTATTTGAGGAGTGAAGATGAGGGGTCTAAATGTAAATTTTGTGAAAATAAAAAATAAATAAATTGGAATCTAATGTCTCTTGCTAGTTGCTACTTCTTCTGTAAAGTTGTTTCCTATTCCTATAATTTTTTTTTTCTTCAATTCACTTTGAAATACTATTAATGCTTTTTCTTTTTTCTTTTTCTTTTTCTCTTTTTCTTTTATAAAATTTCACATGGATTTATTTTTTATATATTTTTTTTCAACCTGATAGTCCCATCACCATGTTCACCGCCATTTTTTTGATACATTACGCCTATAAACCTTTTGATATGAATATTATAAATTTATCAACTGTGTAATTTCATATGCTTATCCCATAATGAATTAAAACAAGAAAAGTACGTTAGTTGTTACTATTTGATTCTTTAAGCAAAGTGGAAGCCAGATAAATAGGTGAAAAAGGGTTAATTATATTGATAAATATTTATTAGAATATTTGATGGGTGGTGAATTGAATGGTAGGATAAAGAAAATGCCAAAGCAATCATCGATGGTTCTGGTCCACTGGGTGAGCTGTAATTGCGCTCATGTAACACCAATTTACATTCCTCATTGTCAACATCCATTTCCATATTCAAACGCGTTACATGTTCTTGTTTCCACTTACAAAAATCTTCATCACAATAATAATAATAATAATAATAATAATAATAATAATAATGATAATAATAATAATAATAATAATAATAATAATAATAATAATAATAATATGATGTTAAACAACCAAATAGTCAAACACGGAGTTTACATTTTGACTTTCTTTCTTTTTGTCTTGACGACGGTACGATTTTAACCCTAGTTTCCAGAGAAAGTGTGTATTAATCTAAAATTTTCAAGGTACCACTACCGGATGTACCTTGTTGCATGTTGCCTTGCATGCTGAAGACTGTAAATTTGTATAGGATTTGTTTTAGTTATAAAAATTGAGTTTTAGTAGTCACAAGTAATTGGGTAAGAATCAACAAAAGGGAGATACCATAATTCTATATTTAGATGATAAAATCACCAAAGTATGCTATGGTATACTTTAATGTTCATGGCATGACTAGTTTCTCATGTATAATTCTAACCAAGGAAAAACATAGTCGGTGTATTAACTTTTACTCATGTGCTATCGTTTATATTGTTAGCATGATAGTATAAATAGACACACAAAAATGAATGATATCACATAAACAACACCAAAATGAATGATATATGAATAATATTTGGTTATCTAGTTTACAACACACTTATCATAAAAAATCAGTGAGACCCCATACAATCGTATAATAATATCCATGCTGATACCATCTATAAATTAAATATCTAATCTATAGTTTGACTTTCGTTGAACCTTAATTTCACAAAGTAAGTTTTATTTTCACCTTTATGAAGTTAGTCATTTTGAAAAATATACGGAAAAAATATTTATAATTTGTATATCAAAACATGAAAAACATATTATATGAAGACATTTACGGAGTTACACACATCTTAATAATCTACATTAAAGTAACGTTAATAATAATAATTGCTTTTGTGATATATTTTCTTTAGAATAAAAGGTATGAAAGGTAAGAATTTAAGAAAATAATACTAATTAATATCTTAACAATACGTGTGTTGGCATTTGTGTGTTTGTTTAATCATGAGTAATGTCTGACTTACTACAAATTAATATCATAATTTAATAGTATGCACGGCAATTGTGTAAAGGTTAGATCGGGACCGTTTGGATGATCGAGCTGTAAGCGTCGTGATGTAACGTGAATCTGCAAACCAGCAATGGAATACTTGAGTTAAAAATAATCATATTAAATAAATATATAGATGGTGATGCTATTGAATACATATAAATCATATATATATGGTGTATATTTGAAGGGTTGAGATGACCTTCATCGTGTTCTAATTATCTTATGTACGTCCAACCAAGATATATGCATGCGAAGATACTAACACAAGAAATATGACATTTGTGTGCAAATATGGCTTCAAAGCTACACTTTCAATTTCCGTACCTTTTCGATCAGTGGACTGTCAACATGTTTTTATAAAATCATAATATTATAGTATGAGCATTATATTTTGCATGAAAATAATGAGTAGGACCCATAAATGAACAAAGCAAATAATATTAACAATAAATAATATTTCTATCTTATACTCTTGTAAAGTATTTCACAATAGATTTTTTATTTTCTTCGGTGGTGGACTTAAGAATTTTTTCATGAGGGACAAACATCTTTTAATGTCGGTTATGTTACACTAAATAATTATTTTTCAAACCGGTCCAAACTAATACGGGCCTGGTCGCAAAAAAAAAATCAATTATAAAGCCAAATACAAAATAAAAGTATGTCAATTATCATTTGAAATGAATTATAAATAAAAAATGTACGTAAAGTTGTCATTTACAAGTTTTTATTTTTTGAAACTGAAGAAACAGAAAACTAATCGTCTGATGATTAAGAATTTCTATTCCAATGAGATGATCTCACAATACAATCAAAATCCAAACTATTACAAGTGTTTATCAATTATCTGAGAATTCTATTGGATTGCACATGCCTTTCTCTACAAGTGACTTTCCTATTTATAGTTATTTAGAGTGGGACCCATTGGTGAGGAAAGCATATTTTCTACCAATGGTACGGATGCATTCTTGCTTTTTAAGGGCTTCTTGATTTCTGCCACGTGTTATTGGTTTGTTACACCTTTCCCGCCTTTTTCTTCATGTGCCGGGTCGGTTTATTTTGGGGTTTCCTGGGTAGGTTTTATCCGTTTTACTTACTATCCTCTATAAATCCATATATCAAATCTTATTATGAACATCTGTATTTATTCAACGTATGTAGTAGTCTATATCATAAATTTACCTAGTAATATATCAAAACAACTATTTTATTTAAAGTTGAACAAAATGGGGTTACTTTGTAAAATAGTAACCAAATTTTCCAAGTGTTCCAGTTAAGTTATTCGAAGTTTTTTTGTCTCTCTAAAGTCACCCAACCTTCACTAAGTGTTTCAGTTCTATATAATTTTTTAATAAATATTTAATATTTTTTAAAATTGATTTAGGCAAATGAAACATATATGAGTATTTGTTACTAATTAATGAATATATATTCTTAATTTGACTCAAATTTTATAATTATAAGAGTTTGTTGTTATTTGATGAACTTGTTTTTTTTCACAATTGTCTTAAAACTCAAGTTAACTGAAAAAAAGTTCACTTATTTTTAATCAAGATTCATATATTTTTTAATTTCCCCTAACAATTCTAAAAAGTTTAAAGATTTTAAAAAAAAATTACATAGGATTGAAACACCTATTGAAAGTTGATTGACTTTATACAGACAAAAAATTACACTTTAAGTAATTTAATTGAAGCATTTGTCAAATTTGATTACATTTCTGTGACTTTTCCCAAAAATGATGCTCTATATAAAATAAATTTAATTTTAGAATGACAAACACATCATCGAATGCCAATCCTAAATTTACACCACAAACTACGTACACAACAAACTACTTATAGTAGGATTTGAAAATCTCACACGCTCAAGGATTATATAATTTTGTAGGGTAGAGTTATACTAAATATGGTGCTAAAAATTAGAAACGTAAGAGGGATTTATAGCCATTAGATCATTAATCAATGGTTATGATTAAAAAAGTTGTTGGAATGGTACTTTAGTAATGACCACCTTTATTGTTTTTTTTTTTTTTTCAATTTACACAACTTTTTAAAATCTTTCATAAATTTTACATACGTCATTACCTTTAAAAAAAATATTATATCATAAAAACAAGAATTTTTTATCTCTAAGATGAGTATAGAGTGTTGCTATAAATGTTTTTACGTTTTTTCACTTCACTGTGTCTAATTCTCGTCATTGTGTTTTCTATACATGTCATTATGTATAATTATCGTTATTGTGGTTTCCATTCAGCACATTGTGTATAATTCATGTCATTGTGTTTTCCATTCAGTTCATTGTGTATAATTCTTGTCATTGTGTTTTCCATTCAGCTCATTGTGTTTTTCAAGCTCGACATTGTGTTTTTCTAGAACAATAACGCAAGACACAATGGTGTTCAGGAAACATACAATGTCAAGCATGATAGACACAATGATGAGTAGGAAAAACACAATGTCGAGCTTGAAAGACACAATGAGCTGTTTTAAAACACCATGACCTATATGGAAAACACAATGACGAGAATTATACACAATGACCAGTATGGAAAACACAATGACGAGAATTAGACACAAAGAGATGAAAACAATTATTTTTTTATATATCAACAATATAATCGTTATAAAATAAATAAAATTTTTTTTTTTATGGTGTGTCTTTTAAGAAAATTAAGTCGTATGCAAAAGTTGTACAGATTTAAAAAATATGGGGAAAACTTAAAAAAAGTCAACAACTGTGACCATTACTAAAATATCCTCTAACAACTTGGCTCCTACAATTTGATCTCAATTATCATGTATAGATTTAACGGTCATAAATTCTTCTTATATTTCTTATAATGAGCACTCTATTTACTTGAACCTAACCCTAATTTTGTATGGATGTAGAGTCAATTAATGTTTGTAGTTCTATTGAGTAATTGTATTACCTAAACCCTTGAGTGACCCCCTCAAAGTTTTTTTCATTTTTTAATTAACGTATCAATTGACATTGAGTTAAAGAGTTAAAATTTCGTCTTTGACGTTTTAAGCCTAGCCAATCATTATCGTTAACAAAAACAAAAGAAAGATAAAAAAGAATGAATCTCAATACACGAAATAAGATATCGATTTTATAAACAGGTGATAATTAAAAGTTTATAATTAAACTACTATTTAGCAAACTCATTTTTTCTTATAAAATAGATTACTGTATAAATCTGCCTTGTTTCTTCTGTTTTGAAATTGTTAACAAGTACACATTGATTATTTTTCTCTTAAGATGAATTCGTGTAGCTTGCATGTAAAGGCTATAATACATCTACAAGGAACTTTGCCCATGGACGCTATTATAAGTTTTACAACTCAAAATAAATGTTAAAAGACTTTTATTTGCTACAATGGAAGGAATATGTTAGTATAAACCTTGACCCGAATGAAGTTAGGGCTACTGTTAAAATGATTTGTGGACTCTCTTTTACATCTTAATGGGCTTCTTTTTCGTTTGTGATTGCAGATTATGTAGTGGGCTTTTATGGGTGTTAAGTTGGGCATATTTATGAACTGGGTGCTTTGAGGAGGAGCGTCATCTCTTAGGTTTCTTCCAGAATATTACAACCGCATCTCTTCTTCCTTACTCGTTTTTTGTGCTACGATTAGTGCTTCATCTCCTTCCCAAGATAAAGAATTAATGGAGTTAGCTGATTTCTATGCTAGCCGTTGGAGCTCTTCCTTTTTTAATGGATGTTTGAGATCTGCTTGAAACACAACAAGAATTCTTCTTCAAAGTGGCGAAGCTTGACATTGTTGTCAAGGGTTGGCAATATCATATATGTAGAATTTTCAGGGATTTCGTGGGTTGCCGGCCAATATATATAAAAAAAAAATCGGTCGAAATCGCGAAATTTATACTACGCGTGAAAAAATCAGCGGTCGCCCGGGCGACCCGTGGCCCAAGGAAACCTTCGCCCTTGAGTGAAATCTAATCACAGTAATCAAGCAATCATGTAGTTCTCAAGTTTATGTTCTAGGGTTTAAACCCCTTCTTTGTTTCAATCAGTGTGTTCTTTTCTTTTGTATTCGAATCTGTAATTCTGTTGATATTGAAACGATTTACTTACCATTCTCTTGACAGCTACGATAACTGTCACTTCAACAAAAGCGCATGATCAATCAAAAAAAGACTCCAAATATCCAACCCTTCTTGGTTGCTTCTGCCAAAACATGATCCCAACTAACCCATGATAACTCTTTAACTCCTCGTCGCCACCCCGGAAATAGTTAGGTCGTACATGTTCCAACAAATTTTTTACCTTTAAATGTAACAAAAACAAATATATAAATTATATAATCCCAATGACCCAAGAATTCGAGAAATAAAAGAGGATATGCCCCTAATGGAAAGTATGTTTAATTATCTTAGAGGTGATTTGGATTGGATTAAGTAGGTAATTTTATATTTAGTTTTATACTGAAGTTAACATTTCTGAATTGAGGTATTTTGCTATCATAGAAAGCACGATTATATTCAAAGTAAGTTAAGCAGTAGGATCATGTTCATATAAAGCATTAAGCGCGAAGTCGCTGATGCCGAGTCGGCTGATGAACGTGTTTTGGATCGAGTATTTAAGTGTTTAAATTGTTACAGTTTATGTGTTTAATGTGGTTTTATATGTTGAATAGGCATACTACGAGTTTTTGTGTTGTTTCAGGTTAAACATATGCGTAGAAATGAAGCCGAAGAATCGAGAAATCAAGATGGGTTCAAAAGATGGAAAGAAGAAAAAATGAGCAGAAAATGCAGTAGCCTACGCCAGAGGAGTAGGCTACGCTGAAAAGATTTTGGCGTAAGCTACGCTGGTGGAGTAGCCTACGCGTCTTATCTGTCGGATATTTTATAAAAGTTGCGAAAAATTAGGTTGAGACACTTTTCGTATCCCAAAGACAGCAGAGACGATCTAAGGGACGATTTGGGTGATCCAAAACCAATTTTCTACAAGATTCAACTCCTCTTAACAATCCAACCATCATTCAATATGCAATCCACCAAGCTTCATG
>WOUH02000045.1:12167614-12177860 GCA_009936405.2 Stevia rebaudiana
CGAACCAAATCTATTAAATTTGGCCTAATTTATTAGTTTTTTAATTAATTGTGATTTTTTTTAACTTGAATGTAAGGGATAAAAAATTTTTTTGGAAAAAGGAGACCCCTAGACATCCGGGCTAGATCCACCACTGGTGTAACGTATAAGATCACCGTGTCCTCCCTCCCCTTTAAATACGTACCCTTCATTCCCACCCTTCAATTTATTCATTAGTAATATCAAAAACCATCAAGCAATCAAGAAATTAAGAAATCTTTATATATACTTTATAAAATGGAACAAAATCCACCAGTTATAGCTAAAAAAGTTTGAAGCTTGGTGCGGGTGGTGTACTCTATGTTACGCAAAGGTGTATCCAAGAGAAAGTTATTGCTAGACCTGAACATGATGGTTAAACATTGCAAGATAGCCGGTAAGAAGACCTTGCAAAATCTTATGCTCAACCACCACAACAACCGGGCGGCCTGTTCCACCAACTGCCACTCAAACAACTCCCACCACCACTCCTCTTCCCTGCCACAAAGCGATAGTGAATTCAGTTGCACCGCTAGCCCGGCCACCAGTAACCACTCATTCTCTTTGTTTTCCAAGAAACACGATTTAAAAAATAGCCCGGTGGAGGATCTTGACATGATGTCGTTGAGTGCGAGGGTGCTAAAGACAGTGGAGATTATTCATAGTGAGACTGCGTCGCCAGCGCTGTCTGGGTTCGAGAGGAGTCCGGTGGTTAGGCAGCTAAGAGTCACAGACTCTCCGTTTCCGATGAGGGGTGTAGATGAGGACAACCACGTGGATGATGCAGCAGAAGAGTTCATAAACCGATTTTACAATGACTTACGAAGGCAGAATACTATGGGGGTGTTTGGTTCACATTGAGTTTGAATGATAATGGACATCTAGAGACAATGGAGGGGTTTTATTAGGTCTCCTAGTTTCTTGGTACATCTTACAAGTGAATTTCAAATTAAAATAGTCTTTTATACGAATTGTGGGAATGTACATGTCACTCTTGTATTTATTACACAAAAAGAAAAAGACAAATATAATAGTTACAGTTTTAATTTAATTTTATTGTTATGATTTTCATCTTCACATACATTAGCATATACAATAAAAATAAAACAAATATAATAGTCTTTTAAGAAATTGTAGCTTTACTTCCATCAAAATAAAGTATACCTTTACTGTTATGATTTTCAAGAAGAGAATCTTCATTCCCATCTTATTGGCATGCCAAGGCTACCTTTACTTCCATCAAAATAAAGTATACGAAAGATCAACAAACATTTTCTAGTGACAACATTAAAACACTATAAATGCAGCATCATGCATTCCAAGTAGGATGATAATACCCACACTTTGTATCTCATTCTAGAGGGGAAACAAAACATGGTTCATACTTCATCCACTGACATTGGTAGCCACATGGGTTTTGTGGAGAACTCGAAATGACATTGTGTTTAAAGGTGGATGATCCTTTTTCAATAAACTTAGTGAAGAAATAAAATCACTTAGCTTTCAACGGTCAAAAATAAAGCTAAACTTGGTGGCTTGGATTGGGAGGCATGGAGGACTTTCAACTTGTAGTATAATTTGGATGTTGTTCTCTTGGGTTCTGATTTTGTAATATTGGTGTACTCATGTCACCTCTAACATTTTGCTAGCTGGGTGTGTTTTTAGTAATATAAATCCCCTTAGTTAAAAAAAAAAATTCATTTTTCCTTTAATTCCCCATTGTTTGTCTTTGACAACATCTTCACAAGTTCCTAAGATCATGCGATATGCCCATGTGAATGGTGTAAGTGAGTGTTTCACGTAGGCGTCACGTAGAAAGAGAAGAAGTCATTGGCACTCACTTAGGGGGAAATGCCCAAATGAGTTTGAGTGTGAGTGGGTAATAACTAATAAGTAAGAGAATGAAGTATTGTACTATGATTGGTAAAAGGATGAGATAGTGTATATTGATAAGTTGAATGCAAAAAAAAAATTTGATTTTCAAGGATGGCTGACGTGGCTCCAGCCACGGGGTGGTCCAAAACGTCTCACTCATGGGGGTTAGTGGTGGTGTACGGGCGTGAGTGGGCAAATCAACCCCCCCACTCATGGCTCATACCGGACAGCCTAAGTAGCCCTTTCATCCCGATCTCTATCATTTATATATAATTGCTTATTTGATTATTTATGTCATTAGTATGCTATATACTTGATTAAATTGTATAAATCACTGACTAGAGCTTTAAGGGAGTGCCCTAGATCGAGCTCCTCCTTCGGGCCACCTCTAACGAGTTCTTTGATGTTGTAACTTGGATTCTCATAACCCCGATAGCTAGACACGGTTTTAATTACCTGACAAGTGACAACAATATCTGGTTTGGATTTAAATGTAGCTAACTTTTTATTAATATATTAAGACTTGATATGAAATTGATACCATGATTGATTTCCTTTTTACTCCTGGATGATTTTAATTTGGTTGTCTATGTTGATCACGTCCACGTCACATCTAGCATGGTACGTGGTGTCTTTGCTAAATGTGCAACTTTAATCTAAGGAAAAGAAATACTCGATCTCCGCCCCATATTAATCTTTTAATAATATCATGATTTTACATTTCACAATATTCTCATTCTAATTTTATTTCATTAATGTATTAAACTTTCACTTCCATAAAATTAAAATGATGGCAAGTTAAATAACTAAAATAAAAAATAATAATTAATAAAAAAGAAAAATCGCTATACTATGCTTGCCATTGCCTTGTCACGAAACTTTGTCGTTCGGCAATTGATGTTAACAACAAATTTTTGCATGAGACACGTACTGTATGAGTGTGTACTATACACGTCTATAACATCTGGGATATATATACATCCTCATACGCTCTGTCATTAAATTCTATCTCGGCGATTATCTTTTAAAGACCTTAATATTTTGAGTCATATATTTCCTTGATATATAGGTCATTCCCGCAACTAAAGGTCTATTTCTCTCACAACGTTACATGCTCACATTCAGAATCTTCTCATCAAATTCGAAATGGATGGTATCAAACGTACGTGTTGCTTCACCACTATATAAGCTTCTATGATCCACGTACTGTCTCCTAACGATGGTTCATATATCTTCCATTAACTCGACTCCTTACAATACCCTTCTTCATTCACGAAACCCAATGTTACATATGTTAATTAAATTTCCTAGCTAGTATATGCATGCACTCACGTACACAACTTCATTAGTAAGTATTGAAACCGGTCATGTGCTAACTTAAGTGTGCAATTCACCATGGTTTTATTTCTCAGTCGTGGTTCCACACTTGATTTTAAAGCCTTCACTAACTTTGATTGGGGTAGCATCAGAGAGATCCACAACAACTTACGTTGTTAACCTTGGGTCTAATATTCTCGATCTCTTGGCTACAAGAAATTTGTTTCTCACTCTTCCACCTAGGCCGAGTATATGTCACTTACAAATGGGACGACTGAACTTTCATATGTAAATTAAGAATCTACTGCCGGAATTTAGATTGTCGATCTATACTACACCTCATACACTAATTTGTGATAATGCAGATGCTACATATATATTTATGTGCTAATCTGGGTTATCACTCTCGTATGTAACGTAACAGGCGACTATAAATTATAACTTAGTTTGACAAAAAGGTAGTTGATGGCTCAATACGAGTTAATTTTGCATATTCATTTAGCTGATATTCTCACCAAACCTCTTGAAGTCTTGATAGGGGTCGGTTATCTTTCAATGGCTTAATTTAGTCCAACATTCGAGTCTCTAATGGATATTTTCCATCTTGCGCGGCGTATTATAAACCTCAAATGTATATTTTTATACATGCATTATTACTATTTATTTTTTTAATTTTAATCTAAACAATTATTTTTCACTTTTTTTACCCAAAATACCATTTGAAAAAAAATTCGTCTTGATGAGGCTTGTGCAAACAACGCTTGGTTAGCAACTAGGAGTTGCGTACCCGTTATGTGTATCCTTGTGCCAATTTATGTTATTTTTATATGTTACGTCAATACGTAGTAGAAGATTGATCTAGTGATACAAATTTTACCTAACATTGTTTGTTAAGAAATAATATAAAATTTAAATATATCTTCTGATATATTGATTGGTATACCGGCCGGCGATCAAATTTTATGTACAGTTATTTTGAAATTAGTGGAATAAAAAGGAAACCAAAAAAAGTTGAATGCCACTTTAACTTAACGCTAAAGTACCGAAAATAAAAAACAAATAAATAAACACTTAAATTTTGCTGCCTTTAAATACTCATACCCCTTCATCGTCCCTCCACCACATCAAAAACCACCATCATTCGATCTTTACACTCATTCTAATCCAATTCAATTCGAAAACATCAAATCCAATAGTAAACAAAAAATGGAACAAAATCTACCAGTAGCTGCAAAGAAAGTATGGAGTTTGGTACGTGCCATGTTGTTCATGATCAAGAAAAACATATCCAAAAGGAAACTATTGCTCGATCTCAACATGATGATGAAGCGCGGTAAAATCGCGAGTCAAGCTTTACAAAACCTGATATTCAATCACCACCATAACTGGTCGGCTACCGCCTTCAACCGCCGATCAAACTACTCTCCCAATTTCACCTTCCCACCACCACGAACCGAAGACTATGAGTTCAGCTGCACCAACAGCCCGGTTTACCCGCTTTCACTTTTCACCACCAACAAGAAACACCATAATTACAAAAAAGATTTGAAAAAGAAGCCCGTCATTACCGACGAACATGAATACAATGAATATGATCAGATATTTGTTGACCCTGCGGTGATAAAGGCACTCGAGAAGTTGACCAGCGCCGCCGCGTCTCCGGCGGTTCATGGGTTCGGGAAAAGCCCAATGGTTAAGCAGTTAAGGATAACGGACTCACCATTTCCGTTATGTAACGGTGAGGAGGATAGCTATGTGGATGAGGCTGCTGAGAAGTTTATAATGAAGTTTTATAACGAATTGAGACGTCAAAGTTAAATGATGGGTGTGAAATGTAAATCTTGAAGTTATCAGGGGGTTATTATGCACAATATATCTTGTGCTGTGTTGGGTTTGTAGTTGCAGCCAGTGTATTTGTTTTAAAGCTTCTCTGATAATTGTGTGCACTATGGTATTTTTATTGAAGAAGTAATGAATAATAGTTTATATATCTTCTCTCTTTTTATTTTAATTTGAATAATCTCATATGATTCAAATATTGATGCTAGTACATGTACGTGCAAGTACAAAACAATTGATACTAAATTCCTACCGACTTTTCAGAGAGAAGGTACAAAACAAATCTGCATCACAATCTATCTCCGGATCAAAATTTAATTTCATATCATTTAAAATTGTATTTCAAGGATTTGAAGTTTACTAAACTGGAAAATTTAAGGTTTTAAAGTTTAAATATCTTGATACGTGGTGTTATTTTATAGACGTCTTTGCATTGTATTATAACACATATTCTTGTCAAATAAATGATTCTAAATAAATTTGTAAAGTTTTTATATTATTATATGTTAAATTTTAGAATAGGTTTAAATTTCAAAATCATTTAAATGTGTTATTATTTAATTAAATATTTATCTTATATCTTTAAAAGAGTAAACTATATTTTTCATCCATAAAGTTTGCAATGATTAATAGTTTCAGTCCACTCTTTCCCTAACATTTCAAGTCTTAACAATTTTCGTCGCTGACGTTTCAATCTAAACAATTTCCGTCCAACTTCTTATTTCTTAACAATTTTCGACCCTAACGTTTCATGTATTAAGAGTTTTCTTCCTAACGTTTCAACTGTTAAGGGTGGATTGAAATTGTTAAATGTTGCAAAACATAGGGATGAAAACTGTAGGTTACTCTATTTAAAAATTTAAATTTAACTATTCTTTTAATTATATAATTACCAACTAAATTAAAGGAATTTATAAAGTTTCTAATGAATAATCTTAAAAACTCCAAACCATAATTTACAGTCATAAAAGTGTCAAACATATTTTTTTTGTGTTCGCAATATAGTAACTTAATTAGTTAATATATATATATATCTATATAGGGATGTGAATTATGTGAACCACCCTTTAGAATGTGAACTAATTAACTAAATCTGGACCACATGTGTTATTTTATTATTAACACATGAGTGGCTAATATTAAACCTAAATATTTTAATAACACATGTGTTATGTAAATATTCAGCTGACACATGTGTTATTAAAATATTAAGGTTTAATATCAGTCACACATTTGTTAATAATTAAATAACACATGTGATCCAGATTTAGTTAATTAGTCCACACGATAAAAGCCGGTTCACATAATACACACCCCTTATATATATATATATAATTCAAGGATTCAACAAGATAAATTTAAGTATTAATTATGTAACCTCATATAATTAACAAGTTTGTAACATAATATTGTAATATAGTATATAATATTATGTTATAGCGTATCTGTTAAAAAGATAAGTTGTTATCAGTTCTAACATAAAGTACCTAAGTTATTACGCTTGTGTGAATGTTATTTTAAAATAATTAGGTAAAATATGTTATAAATCAAAGAGTTGAGAGACTATTGTGAACTTGTTAGATAAAGGTGTTAGAGGCATCATTTATAAGAAGATGCAGGACTAAGTTTGAAGGCCAAGGAGTATATGTTCTACACATTAGCTTTAGGGTTTCAAGAGTGGTTGGGGTCTAATAACAAGGGATGAATCAATGAAAGATCTTATAGCCTAGTGGTATCTTTCGACTTTCTATGTGGGAGGTATTAGGTTTTAAGTCTCACCTAGAGCAGTATGCTTTGGTTTTTCTAATTGTGGTTTACTTTTACTTGATGGGTTAAAGATTCAAGTTGTTCGTTTGTAGTGATGGTTACCTTTGCTCTTAAAAAAAAGAGATGACCAAGGGGCATTTGTCCCAATGATACCCTGTATACTTCTTAAATATCGGGAGTTTTTGCGGTGTGTTGTTTAACTCACCGTGATTTGTTAGACTGTCTTATGAGGTTATTTTTATTTGTCGCACAACACCTCTAATATATATGAACTTGTCCTGAGTGTGCAAAGCGGTTTAAACCAGGTGAAACCACCCACACTTGTATTTAATAGAGCTTAAAAGATTATCTAATAAAAAGATAGTGTGTAAATGTTTGGAGACTTAGGGTCTATTTTTTTAAGAGCGGTTGGGGTCTAATAACAAGGGATGAATCAACGAAAGATCTTATAGTGTAGTGGTATCTTTTGACTTTCTATGTGGGAGGTATAGGATTTTAAGTCTTACCTAGAGCAGTATGCTTTGGTTTTTCTAATTGTGGTTTGCTTTTACTTGATGGGTTTATGATTCAAGTTGTCCGTATGTCTAGTGATGGTTACTTTGCTCTTAAAAAAAAAAAGATGACCAAGGGGCATTTGTCCCAATTATACCATGTATACTTCTTAAATATTGGGGGTGAGTCAGAGAGTTTTTACGTAAAGTGAGTTTCCTCCTGGATTGGTGGGAGAGGTCGCCACGGTCTCAACGATTCGCTGGGTGTAAGGTTGATTTGTTTACCAAGATGAGGCTGGTGGCCGCGATATTTGTTGTAAAAAAAAAAAAAAAAAAAAAAAAGATGATTCATAGGACTAAAAACATAAAAATAAAAACTGAAAAGGTAACCCAATTACTCTGTAGTAGCTCTGTTTTTTTCGGAGCCACTTTATCAAGATGTTTGGGGATAAACAACGTGTGATTGGCCGGCGGGATTCTAGACAATATCGGCGCTATAGTTTTATCTAGTTTAGTTTAGTGCTGTTAAAAAAAATTAAAAAGATTCTAGTTTGGTTTAGTATCTTTTCACCCCCTGTTGTTTAGACTATAAGCTCATTTCCGACCTGAACTTTTTAAAACTCGAAATCCCTTGAACTCATAATAACAAGTCCAAAATTCCACGGCAGCCAAAATGAATATATTATTCGTGCAAGTTTTGTAATATTTTTAAATAACGGTTGATGATGTACGGTGTACCATCCAATATCCCGACCAAACAAACCTAAACAAAGCTCGCTGTACTATGGACGAATTAGAATAAGATGATGCCCTTTCTAAACAAAAGTCGGTTCAGGTGAAACAGATTGTCCTAACTTCTAAGTCCTAACTAAACATATTCTAGTATACATTGAAAAAAGTCTCAAACTATTTATACTGATTAAATAAATGGAGTTACAAATTACGTAAAAGTATTGTTAAAGGTAAAGTTTTCACACCGAGATCCCGAATATGGTCAATATCCTAAATATGTTCGGTATCATGATCGTCACGGGATATTTTGTTACTAACGGCTATATTCTATTCTTTGTTGACTAGGACTCGCAAGTGACTAGATGATGACTGGACGTCCTTAAGACTCGCAAAGTAAGTTTCACGCACGTGTTTGAACTACTCTACAACGATCGTGGGAGAAGTCCGATTCTTCCTCGGATATCTTGGTATATTTGTTGTTTCATTTTATGTATAAATTGATCGGATATGACACTTGATTGTTTACCGGTTGCACACTCACATACTCACAGCACTCTTAGCGATATTCACCACATTTACACAAATCACCGATCTTCAAACGCACGCTTAGTATCTCGATCATCATTGTGCTCTTACTTTGTATTTATTCTCTTATTATACTAATAAAAAACAGAGGCGGTGTGACTTTTGTCACCTCACAAGGATATACATTCAAGAAAGTAGACATAAGTTATGAAGTAGCCGTGGAGTGTGGGAAATTAAAAGCAAGAAAGCTTTTGTAGAATGTTAGGCCAACGAAGAAATACACATGTTGTCATCTCGGCTTGCCACGTTTTTACTTCAATAAGTGGTTGGAGTTTGATTGGTTCAACAATTATTGGTGCTTAAAGTAATTCCATTTACATTTTGGTAGCACTGTTACATTTCCACCAACACATTTCTTAAAACTTTATACCTTTCATCCATCCTGGCTTTTATAGATGAGATGAGTGGTGATTTATCTACTATCTAAAGTACTTCGTATACTATATTAATATTCGCACCACACATAATGTGAAATCAACTTGATGGTATACAGGTCATTAATTATAAGATATACTAAAAGAAATAAATTTGTTTTTTTTTCAAACAAATTAATAGCTATATATCTAATATTTCATGTTTGTAGAAAATCTATAATAACTCACTGTATTTACGTTAAATGTAATAATACGTCAAAATGAAACGATTTTGTTTTTAATGTCATTATTACACTTTTCTAACAATTTCACTTTTAATGCCCATGTGTAAAACCGCAGTCGTTCGAAATTTAACACAAATATATGTAACAATTGTAACAATATAGTAAATTCATACATGTGAAATATTGTTAAAGTGATGTAAAATGTCAAACGCATGCGATTTACACACACATATATATAAAGGATGAAAGTGTTGCATAAATGTAATAATAACATTGGAAAACTATTTTGGATAGAACTTGACAGGTTATCCATGTAAGTTAATTGTAACGCAATTATAGTGGTTATTTTTAATTCCAACCCATATTCTATATACATTTAAAATACTTTGAATATTGATTCTTAACTTGTTTTGGAACATGAGTAATAAAAAGAAATTAACAAAAACTTTTGTCACTCAAGTAAGAGGCTTAACCCGTAAAAGTTTATTAACATGGTCCAGAGTGAGAGTTGGGAGGGTTTTAGGATGGTTGGGGCCAAAATAGAAATCCATTCCATGCATTTTGAGCCAAAAATGTTAAAGCACTTTCGGGGATTACTCCTCAAACCCGTTGATTTGGCATGCGAGGAGATTGAGGAAAGTGAGATGACATTGATTTATGTTTTTGTTGCCAACTGAAATGAGTTATGGTGGTGGTGGACGGTGATGATGGTGGCAGTGGTGGCTGTCGGATAAGATGGGTGGTTAGCAGAGAAGATGCATGGGGGTGAAGGTGGCCATTCAGGGGAGTGCGGTAATAAAAGGGGTAGAGGTGGGTGTCGACGAAGATGAACCTAAGGGCATGTTGATCATTTACAAAAAATAATTAACAGAAAGTTGACAGCATTCAGTGGCGAACCCAGAAAATTTTTTCCTGGGGGTCGAAATTTTCTTAAGGTCGTTTGAGTTTTATTATATAGTAATTTTTTTCAATTTTTGATCGGGTCGGTTAGGTCGAATCGGGTCGGGTCAAGATAAAGAAAGAG
>WOUH02000045.1:12187100-12209017 GCA_009936405.2 Stevia rebaudiana
CGGTTCCTCTAGAACCGGTTTTGACTTTTGTTGACCAAAACCGGAACCGGTTTGGAACCGGAACCGGTTTCGAAAAAGAACCGGTTTGATCACCTCTAGTTGTTCATGAGCCGAAACAAATCGAATCAAGCGGGGTTTGTTCGTGCTCAGCTATAAACCGATCAGTTCAACTTGATTCAATTTTGCAAAACCGAGTCAAAAGCTGATACTCATGCTCGACTTGTTTACTAACCGAGCTGCTCGACTCAAATTTAGATCAAAATTAAATACATTTTCAAATCATGTATATTAATCTCGAATTCAACAAAATAAGAAAAATAATAAGTTCAACAAAATCTATTTGACGTAGATGGATTGTCTATAAAAAAAATAAGTTCATTTATTCGAGTCAAAACGAGCAATCCAAATTCCAAACGATGTATCAACATATCCAGCATATTCGAGCGACTATTTAGGAACAAAAGTTTATTTAAAAACGTCTTCTTAAACATGTACCCATCTCGTATATATATGTATGTATATGTATATGTATATGCATTCCTACTAACCCAACTCATTATCACCTTCAACAACGAAAAAATGAATATTATACCGACACTTCTTCTAATCTTAATATCATTCTCTCATACTGTTTACTCTCGTTTCAACACTTCAGTCATCCCCATCACCAAAGATGATGCAACATCTCTGCACAAAGTCACATGGGGGTTCAAGGTCCGACAATGGTCCGGCGAACCATACCTCATCATCGACCTCGACGCACCGTTCACCTGGAAAGACTGCATCGTCCGTCACTCCGACATCCCGTGCGGGTTAGAAGAAGGTTGCAGGTTTCCGTTACCATGCGATAACACTCTCTGCAAAGAAGCAAAATCATACATCAATCCGATCTGTCCATCGCTCAAAAACATCACCGACAAGTACGGCTGCCGGATTTGTGCAGTCACCCCGTTTAACCCTGTTTCAAACACCTGTAAAATTTCACAATTAACCACCGATTTGGTCGATTTGTACTTGACTGATGGCCGGAACCCTAGCCCCGGTCCGAACCGGCCGTTTGGAAGCCAGTTTGTTGTGTCGTGTGCACCGTCTTCGTTGTTGAAATCGTTTCCGAAAGATGTTAGAGGTGTTGCATCGTTTTCATGGTCGGGTTTGGGTTTTCCACGTCAGCTTTCGTTTCTTGACGTCGCCGGAAAATTTGCGCTTTGTTTACCGAGCTCGTCGGCGACTCTCGGTGTTTCGTTTTTAGGTGAAGGACCGTTTTATTTTACGAATTCACCAAAGCTTGATCTCAGAAGCATTCTTTCGTACACTCCGATGATCAGAAAAAGTTCAAAATCGCTCGGATTTTACATCAAAATCAACCGGATTTCAATCAAATCGACACCGATTACCTTACCGAAAAGTACTCCGGTGAAGCTCAGCTCTCGTGTGCCGTACACCGTTCTCAGAACCGACATCTACAAATCCTTGATTGCAGGTTTTTCAAAGGCGATTAATGGCATTCCTCAAGTGACTCCTGTTAAACCATTCGGTCTTTGTGTGAAAGATAGTGCGATTGGATCCAACGTTCCTAAGATCGATATCGAAACTGAAAGTGGGAAGATCTGGACGATTTCGGGTGAGAATTCGATTAAACGGGTCGGAAACGGTGTCGCGTGTCTTGCGTTTGTCGATGGTGGATCGAAAGTTACCGATGCGATTGTGATCGGGACGTTTCAGATGGAGAACAATTTCTTGTACTTTGATTTGGTGAATCAGAAATTAGGGTTCAGTTCTTCGTTGTTGGGTCGAGGAACCTCTTGCAGTAACTTCAATTTCACCGAAGTTGCAGGTTGATGGATTGATGTCAAGAGTGCTAATTGAGATTACGAAATAAGTAATAATTAAGTGTAATGTTCATCTCGTTAACACAGATAAGTGTATCGAGTGTGGTCATCACTTGTTTGTACTTGTATAATTTATGAGTAGTAATAAATAAACTTGTCACCACGTTTTTTTTAGAGTAAATTGTTGAGATGGTACATGTGTCATGATGGGTATTTTACTTTTGGTTCTTAAGGTTAATAAATTACTTTTATATGATTCAGAACTTTGATTATATGTAACACATAGTCTTTAAAGGAATGCATGTGTTATAAATTAACTTGCGTTTGATTAAACTTTTTTAATGTTTGACCAAACTTTTTTGTAACACATAGGGAGTATATGTGTTACAAAAGGTCAAACTTTTGAGACTATATAAGTAATACATGAAACAAAGGAACCAAGATTGAAATAACAACAAACCAAATGAACTATCTCATTAATTTACTTGTTTTGCTAGGTTAGTTTTAGGTCTGTCAGCTGGTCCCAACCCGGTTGGGCCGGTTCACAGTCGTTGATCAACCTGATTACCAGTGAAGACAGCTTAACCTATTTCATGGTTTAAAACGACATTTAAACTTGAAGTCTTTTGAATAAATTATTCGCTTTATAAATCTTTATCCCTATCTCTGACCATACGCCGTGTGTTCTTAAGTTGCATCCGATGATTCGGGACAAACCTAAACCATTTAAATTCTTTAACTTTATTGTCCACAAAAAAGATTATGGCAAGGTGGTGGCTGACATTTGGAGCAGAAATATCAATGGGAATTGCATGTTTAGGGTGGCCAAGAAGCTCAAAGCCCTTAAAACCCCCCTTCGTAAATTAACGCATGATCAAGGTAACTTACATATTAAAGTTAACGACCTAAGGGCGAACTTGGACAACTTGCAACGGCTGATTGATGCTGATCCATATGATGCTGATTTACGTGAGCAGGAGGTCCAATGTCTTAAAGAGTTTGAGCAGGCCGCTTATGATGAGGAGTGTTTCTTAAAACAAAAAGCTAAGATTGATTGGTTAAAAGCGGGTGATGCTAACACGGCCTATTTTCACAACATGGTTAAAAGTAAAAATCATCGGTGTAGAATTGATTGCATTATGGATGATCATGGCAATACCATCAACGGTGAAGCGGTTACAAATGCGTTTGTAAATCATTACCGTAACTTTTTGGGTGTGGAAGGCCAGTCGAGTCCTATTTTGGCGGATGGTTTGGGGTTTAACCTGATTGACCCGAGTAAAGCTAACCAGATGGTTCGAAGAGTCACTAACGAGGAGATTAAAAATGCTATGTTTTCCATTGGGGAAAATAAATCCCCTGGTCCTGACGGGTTTACATCTACTTTCTTTAAACACTCTTGGGAGATAGTGGGTGAGGAGGTATGTCTTGCTATCATGGATTTTTTCGAAACCGGGAGAATGTTACAAGAGATAAATCATACGTTCATTGCATTGATTCCTAAGATGACTACCCCATCTAAGGTTAGTGACTATAGGCCTATCTCTTGTTGTAACGTCATTTACAAGTGCATAAGTAAAATCATTTCGGATAGAATCAAAATCGGTTTGGATGAGATTGTTAGCATCAACCAATCAGCATTCATCCCTGGGAGGAAGATATCGGACAATGTCCTTCTTACTCAGGAGCTTATGCATAACTACCATCTAAACCGGGGGCCTCCTAGATGCGCTTTTAAGGTAGATATCCAAAAAGCTTACGACACGGTTAGTTGGAAGTTTCTTCGGGAAATTCTGCATCGGTTTGGGTTTCATGACCGCATGGTTAGCTGGATTATGGAATGTGTTTCTACAGCCTCCTTCTCTTTATCTATCAATGGTAATATTCATGGTTATTTTAAAGGCAAAAGAGGGTTACGGCAAGGAGATCCATTATCTCCTTATCTTTTTACCCTTGTTATGGAGATGCTTACGTTGATTTTACATAGGAGGGTTGAGGAGAGTGCTGAATTTCGTTATCACTCTAATTGTGAGAAACTTGGGATCATCAATGTTTGTTTTGCAGATGATTTGTTTTTATTTGCTAGGGGTGACGCAGATTCGGCAGAGGTTATTATGGATTCCTTGAATGAATTCAAAGATTGTTCTGGTTTGGCCCCGAGTATCAACAAGAGTACTGTTTTCTTTTGTTCAGTCAGTGATAACACCAAGAATGATATCCTTAGTATTATGCCTTTTGTGGAGGGTACTCTTCCCGTTAAATATCTTGGTGTCCCCCTTATTTCAACGAGGCTCACTTATCGGGATTGTGGTGTTTTAGTGGAGCGTATGGAAAACAGGATTAATGACTGGAAAACTAAGTTCCTGTCATTTGCTGGTAGGGTTCAATTAATCAAATCTGTTTTATTCTCCATGCATATCTATTGGGCTTCTGTGTTCATCCTTCCTGGTCGTATTATGAAAGCTCTTGAGCAAAAAATGCGTGATTTTCTTTGGAATAAGGGGTCGGAGGAGAGGATCAAACCTAAGGTTAGTTGGGACTCCATCTGTCGCCCTAAACGGGAGGGGGGTCTCGGCATTAGGCGAATCCAAGACTTCAACATTGCTTTGATGGCTAGTCATATTTGGAGTATTATTTCGCAGAGGAAATCGCTTTGGGTTAATTGGATTCACTGTTATAAGCTGCGGGGGCAAAGTTTTTGGGATGTTGCTCCTAAGCATAGCATGAGTTGGGGGTGGAGAAAATTACTTTGGATTCGGCCTACTATACGCCCCCATGTCATTACCCGTCTTGGAAATGGTTTGTCTGCTAATTTGTGGAGTGACTCCTGGTCTCCTATCGGCCCACTTCGTGCTTTTATTTCCCCAAGACAAATTGCTAATGCAGGTTTTTCGTTGCAATCGAAGGTGGCTGAAGCCATAGAGGGTGATTCTTGGAGATGGCCCCAAGCTTGGTACGACCTATACCCGGTTTTATATGATGTTCATGTGCCGCAACTTAGATCTGATTGTGTGGATAAGGTGATGTGGATCGACAAGGAAGGAACCGAATGTAAGTATGTTACAACGATCACTTGGGATACAATCCGGTGCAGATCGGAAGAGGTTATATGGACTCGACTAGTTTGGACCCCCCATTGTATCCCTAGGCACGGTTTTCATCTTTGGCTGTTGTTTCTGAATAAGTTGAAAACTCAAGATCGGCTTAAACCGTGGGATGTAGGCAGTGATACAAATCTGAGATTGATGTGTTGTTCGTTATGCAAACATGGCATTGACTCTAGGGAGCATCTATTTTTCAAATGTCAGTTTGCTAACCAGGTGTGGTGTTCTGTGAGAAGCACGGCTTATATGGAGCATATTGAGGGCAATTGGGAGGATATTGTGGCGTGGCTCCACCCGGTAGCTTATAAGCATTCTGTGAGGAGTGTTATTGGTCGAATGGTTTTTGCGGCTACAGCATACTTTGTTTGGGCTGAACGGAACTTGAGGATGTTTCACTCGTCCCACAGATCTCCGGAAAAACTGGTGGAAATTATTAACAAAAATGTGCGTTATAGATTGTTGTCTTGCAAATTTAAAGACAATTCTCGAACCAGGAAGATGATGGCTGATTGGAATATTCCTATGGATGCTCTAAAAACAGGTGAAGACGATCCGGGCTAGTCGCCTAAGTTAGTTGTGTTTTTTTGTGAGCTTCTTTTGTTTGTGTGTTGGCTTATGTTTGTTGCGTAGGCTGGTTGTGCTAGTTTATTTTGCTTAGTTGGTTGTGTTTGCGTGTTGGTGGCATGTCACCTTTCACGAAATATTGTGGTACTTTGCCACAATCTTGTACTTATTTTGGTTGTTTATAATAGAATCACCGAGGTAACTCTTTACCCAAAAAAAAAACAACACGTGTCATCTGGCTGAGGGCACGATGACCTAATAAAAAAAATACGGACCATTGTTTATGCATGTGCATACTAACAAACCAATGTAGGTAAAAAAACAAATGAATACACAAAAAACGGTCCGCCTTTAAAAACATATATAATCATGTACGAGTGGGTAAAAATCACGAATCAAGTTCAAATTACATACCATGTAAGAAAAATGAAAGAAACCTATCAATACTATATATACTCAATCTGAATATAATAAAATTCTCCTAATTATGGTGTCATTTTTTATAAAAATAATTAGACGTGTAAAAATTATTTAATTTTTGAAAAAACGAGTGAAACTTAATTTAAACTAAAAAAACTAAAAAAAATGGGGGTACGTTTAGCACAACCCTTTTAAAAAATACGCTGTGTTCACTTAATCTGAACCAATAAATACTTCGATCAATGACTTATTAAAAACGTTCATAAATTTCTCACCAAAATACTGTATTGTATTATAATCTTTTTTCCTTTATGTTCTTTGAATTGATCCCTTCGTTGACCTTATAAAAAAGGAATATGGATTGTTATAATGGGCCAAAATAATAAAAGGCATTTAAAAATTGTCCACCTACCGGCCACAGCAAAGGGTTGGGTTGATAAAAAAGGAAGACATGGTGCAAGTTGCAAGTGACATGAGTGACGAGCTAGCAGCTGGTCCATGAGCCAAAGATATAGTCGTTGATCTAATGGTTGGTGGGTTCGAGGAAGAAGCCAATGGTTGCATCACACTTGTTTATTTCGAAAACTGGCTAGGGTAAGTAAGTGGGAACACTCGACTCGGCCATCATGTTTGAATCCGGCCAACTAGCTACTTTTGTCTTTACACCAGTTCAACCTCAATTGCTTATTAATTAATTTGCACTTCGTATTAATTATGTTTAAATATTTAGCATCTTGTTAAAGGCTATTATTAGAATAATCAACTTTAGCAATTTTATGTTTAAATATTTAGTTTTATTTTTAGATTTATATTTAATTCAAACATATTAGATTTTTGAATGTTAATTATCAATTTAGTGCTTCAACTATATTTACTTACTAGTTACGTACCCATGCGATGATGCGGCGGCGACAATGTGCATTATATAAAGACCATGTAATGGATCGTAAATGAATAACGTAATTTAGTCGCTCAACATCATTCTACTGATTCTTCAATTTACTTTACAAAATTCATTTTTTTTTCCTTTCGATTAACACCCAACAAGATTACCATTAACTTTTTAGTTGATGTGTGTTGAGTTGAATCCCTTACTCTAAATATCCATCTTTGAAACTCTTATATGGCCTACATGGATGAATCCAAGACTTTGTATAAAATTTGTAACGAAATCGACGGTCCCTTCCCAAATTCTTTAACCAAACACTTCTTGTCATCATAATTGCATACACACGAATTCATTTCAGTATGATTCAACTACACGAGTCGCATTCAAGTTCAACTTAAATTCCATCAAATGGAAATAAGAAACTCACATCTAGCAATAAATATGCTTACCTAAAAGCAAAAGCTTAGTTAGACAAACCTCCAAATTTCAGTATTCGTAACTTCTCGTCACGTTGCGTTTTGTCGACGCTTCCGATTATGGTTACCAGGAAAATGTGGCAAATTTCGTATTAAGGAATGAAGAGAAGCTTCACGTTAACACCGACGCCGGTGATAGATTATGAAGGGATGGCATAATGAAAAACAAACAAGGTTGAGTTTTATGGAAGGGAAGTAGATGGACGGTTTTAAAAACAGTTGTAGATGGTATAACGGTTAAAGGAGTAGATTTAGGAGAATGTTGCTGGTTAAAGGAGTGGATTTAGGAGAATGGTGGCGGTTAATTGAGTGATTTAGGAGAATGGTGGTGGTTAAAAGAGTTGATTTAGGAGAATGATGGTGGTTAAAAGAGTTGATTTAGGAGAATGGTGGTGGTTAAAAGAGTTGATTTAGGAGTATGATGGTGCTTAAATGAGTAGATTTAGAAGAATGATGGCCGTTAAATGAATGAATATAAGAGAATGATGACGGTGAAAGGAATGATATGTACCTCTTAACGTTCTAATTAAGATAGTAAGTGCATGTCTAGATAAGTAAATTAAATATCCTTGCATGTTTAGGTTATAAACTTGCATGATTAGACCGTACATATGAATGTGGGCCAAATTGATTTAAACACGCTTGCATGATTGGGTCGTAAACACACCAATTGTATTTTATAATGGATTTTGGGTTTTACTTGGTCCGGATAGTCATACATATACATGAAACTTGATCAAATAAAATGGTATGGTTTTCAAACAGTTCTCGCACAAAAATTGAAATTCTTTCTTGATCTTTTTGTCTAATCCGATTGAATCTTTGATAGTACCATCAAAAGTTTAATATGATAGTGTCTAGCATACTTCTAAAGGATATCCAAGTTAATTTCTTATACAATTGAAAGTTTCATATTCGAATTTGAGATTGCAAATTCCAGGGCAATAGAAATCGAATATATTCAACAACTACAACCCTTCATTTTAGAGGACGATTCCTCACATGGTTTCGTCAGCGTATGGAGTATACTAAAAAAAGTTACAAGAAAAGTGACGAAATTGAAGATATCTGAATCTGATAGGCGATGTCAATTATGTGATTAGTCAGCATGAAATAAGGGTCTCCGGTGGAATGCAGGCATTACAAGAGAAGAAACGGTCGGTGATTAACCTTGTCGGAAGCAACAACCAGCGATCGTCTTCTCTCTATATAGTTTAGAATTGTAGTTGGTTAGATGGTGTAACTTTTGATTACAATTTAGAGAGAAACAATATGAATGAAATGGTGAGACCATTTTTTTGATAATAAAGGGTGGTGGACGGAAGTATTGATGGTAACAAAATTATGGTGGGACCATATTTTCAAGAATAAGTGGTAGTTGACGGAAGTTTTGATAAAAACCGAATAATGGTGGGACCATTTTTACATATTTACCTTTTAAACTCTTAAAATTTAAGGTGAAAAGACAATTTTATCGTCGCCAGATGCATTATAATATAGTATAAATAAAACACATACAATCTCTGTAAACTTCGTTGTCCTCTTTTATCATATATGTGAGCAAGGAAAACCCACCACATGAGAAGACAAGATATTAGAGAATAGAGACTAGTAGTTATGTGATTTATCATCTAAGGACATGGCATGAACCATGGGTGCCACATATTTTTGGGGAGGATTTGTACCATAGTTTAGATGTGTGTCTCATACTAATCAATACATTTTTGTTTTATATGAGAACTTACAAAAAAGTTGTTACTCGAGTGGAGAGTTTCAAGTAGTTTCCCAGCTTAAACATACTCTCAAGTCTCACCAATCGCTTACTTACAAAGTTCTTCTATCATCCGCAACTAATTTGCCCAAAACTTAGATGGTGGTTATTGAGACTAAACAATTCTTGTGACAAAACAGCTTTAATGTGGATGGTACGATTTGAGATTTATTTTGTCACGGTTGTCCTAATTGCATGCATTTCTTCATCGTTGATCAATTCACATTCTTAAAATACAACACTCAAATTTACACAATGTATGGATACACACTAATGCACTCCAACGATAGAAACCCAAATGGAACTTGATTAAAAATATATACACATAGAATTCACGTGGTTTAGCCGATTAATTAACAATTGACCTATTATGATACAGTTGACTTACCATGACCCCACCCGAGTGCAAGTTTTTATTTGCTTATTTTTTATTATCATTAATTCTTTTCTGATCGTTACAACTACGTACATAGATACTGAGGTGCTTACAAAAAAGAGAGATCAGATTTAAGCCTCACTCAAAACAAAAAATTCCTAAGTGAGCCGGAGGGATTTTACACCAGTGTTAAGTTTCCGGTCCTAAATGATTGGACCACTCAAAACTGGGTTAAAATGGTAAGAGAGTTCGTCTTTCACGCCTCAAACTTGGCCTATCATGTTGTTTAAAAAAAATTCTTATTATTTATAATAATGTTCTTTTACCATTAACTAATTAGAGTCGAGCAAAAGAATATAATCAACAGGACGATCAAATTAATACAAAATACGGTGTAACAAAAAGTTAAACTATGTTTGCAGCTAGCAGTCCCGGTCTCACTCTCACCAACCGCACGATACGAAAGTAAATGCAATTTGAAAATTTGGCGACGAAATTAAACCACTTGGAAATATTAGTTTTAACTTATTCCCGACATATTAATATTTAAACACCTAAATATCCCGTTAGACCCAACTCGTTGTATAAATACCCTAATTAACTTGACACCATCAACGATCATATCACACGACGCAGTCGCACACCACCTCCTGACATCTTCTCCACACAATGCTTTCATATTTCAACCCTTCACCAACCAAACATCATCCATAAAACACCAACAATCGTATATATATATCACTTTCATCTTTATAAACTTTTGTAAAACTTCTAACGAGCAAATAGTTAATTAGCTTAAGATGGAAGAAACAAGAGCCAGGGGTTCGGTACGGCGAACCGCGAGCCGAACCATGAGCCGGAACCGGAGCACGGCTTGGCGGATGGAAGACGTGTTTACCGGCGGCACTGGTGGCAGCTACAACCGGCGGTCGAGCCGCCACTCGGAGGAGGATGAAGAGGCGCTCAGATGGGCGGCTTTGGAGAAACTACCGACGTATGACCGGTTACGAACCACCATCATGAAGTCTTATATGAACGATGATGATGAAAACCAAAGAGGTTACAAGAATAATGTGATGCACAAAGAAATCGATGTTCGAAAGCTTGATCCGAATGATCGACAGGAATTTATTGATAGGATTTTTAAGGTGGCTGAAGAAGATAATGAGAAGTTCTTGTTGAAGTTCAGAAATCGTATTGATAAGTAAGTTTTATTTTACATTTTTTTTCAATCATATGATTACTGCGACGAAAGTATGTTACATTTTGACTTTTACCGATAGAAAAGGGTGTCGAAAAAGAGGTAGCTTGGTTGTAGTTGTCGATCTTCTTCAAAACATGGAAAAATAGGCCCAAATAATATAAAGAAAATATGAATACAAGATTAATACTAGAATAATGTCTTCTTTTTTTTAACCTTAATCAGGTAATTAATATAACTTTATAATATTAAAATATATAAAAAGTATATATATTTTGAAATCATAAATGACTTAAACCGTTAAAATATCACTATTCATCGGAGTCATCTCGGGTGATTGGGCTTTCGTGATAAGAAAATGACTATTTTTTTTTTCTTGAGTTTTTCTGTATGTCTACGTACATGAATGAATAAACGTAATCAATTTATTTAAACAGGGGATATAATTGTATATTCTTAAATATATACAAAAATGATATATATTTAAAATCATAAATGACTTAGACTGTTAAAGCATGACTATTTTTCCACTTTTTCTTTATTTGCACATGAATGAAGAATAAATGTATTCAGTATATAATTAAACGCATAGCTAGCTATAGTTATTATCAATGAGCGGCTAGATATATTTATATTTATAGCTGCTGTTTCTTTACTTAGATGTTAATTTGTTGTTTGATATTGAATAACAAATGAACACATACCCTAAATCAAAATCTAATAGTTTATGAGATAATATACCTGGCTAGCTAAGAATATATCTTTTGATGATTATATATTTAATTTGTTGTCATACATGCATGCAATTTGCAAAGTCAATGTAGCATATGCAATCTTATTGGCTCAAGAAACGGTCATGAATCTAAAAATATTGTTAAATCATATTAAAATATAGTTAATCATTTAGAAGTTAATCACAACTACGACTAATTAACTTGAAAGATTAGTATCAACTTGTAGAAAGATGTGTAACAAACATGCAATAGGACAGTGCTGAACTAGTCCATGTCACCATGTGTTATTTATATATATTTTATTGTGATGTCTAAAATAATCTTATAACAAACGAAATAATATTAATATTCTTTGATGATCGAATTCAGGGTTGGGATAACCCTTCCAACGGTAGAAGTTCGGTTTGAACGCTTAACAATTGAAGCCGATTGTCACATTGGAGACAGAGCACTTCCGTCGTTAGCAAATACCGCAAGAAATCTAGTTGAATTAGCTGTTGGATGTTTGGGTATTAGTTTGGCCGAAAAAACTAAACTCACCATTCTTAAAGATGCATCGGGGATTATTAAACCATCAAGGTAAATTTTTACAAATATCTATTTAAAAAATTGCTACGTTAAAAAACAGGTTGTGATATTTTTAAACCATCACTAAAATAAGTTGATAATCATTAGTTTTTATTATTAGAATTATTAATTTCATAAATGGCCCATGTGGTTCGGTCAAATTAGACCCGTGCCATCCACATGACTTACAATTGCAAAGATTAACTCTAAAAATTAGCTAAAATTAGTAAAAACAGTAAAAAATCAACATAAATCAGTTGAAATTAGAAAAAAGAAATTCAATAAAAATGAAGTTATAATCAATAAATATGTCTAAATTTACTAGTTTTCCCTACCTTCTTTGTTTAACTCGCTTTTACGGATAATTAAGTTCGCAATCAAAAGTCACGTGCATGTCACATGGGCTAGATCCATGTAAAAAGTAACTAGCGTTAAGGTCAATGCTAGAAGCTCAACCCTATGCAACAAACATTTGAACTAACCTTGAAAATTTTAAAACCTAAGGGCAAAAGATGCAATTTAATCAAACCACAAGGGGCATTTGAGCGATTAAATCTTCTTAAAAAGATTAAATATCGCAATCTCTGAAACACGCGCGATATCAAAGTATTCAATGTATCATAAGACTAATAAGATTACAAATTAAATGCGTACGAAAATAAAATTATGAAGTTGGATGTATTCTTGGTCTTTGAAAATGACGACGGTTTTGTTTGTTTGTGTGGCTTATTTAAATTATCAGGATGGCACTTCTTTTAGGCCCACCGTCATCCGGAAAAACAACTCTTTTGCTGGCTCTTGCCGGAAAGTTGGACCCTAGCCTAAAGGTACAATATTTGATTATTTGGACTTGTAAATAAATAAATAAATAAATTGTAATAAGCCTGATTATTTAAAAGAATATGTAACGATGGTTAAAAACAGGTTCGAGGAGAGATTACGTACAACGGACATAAGCTTAATGAATTTGTTCCTCGAAAGACGTCAGCTTACATTAGCCAAAACGATGTTCATGTTGGAGAAATGACGGTTAAAGAAACCTTAGATTTTTCAGCAAGATGCCAAGGAGTTGGCTCACGTTATGGTATTGTTAACATATAATAATCATGTTTAATTAATTAATTTCTCATATATATATATATATGTTCTTGTTAATTTGTATATTATTAACAAGAAGTACGTGATATTAATTAATTTATGAATTATGATAGAATTATTGACGGAGCTTGCTAGGAGAGAAAAAGAAGCTGGGATTTTCCCAGAAGCTGAAGTTGATCTTTTCATGAAGGTGAGCTGTTAATTTTTGTATTCATATTTTATTATATTTTGGAACCTTTTATAATTGAATCTGGATTAAGTAATTATAAATTTTAATTAATAATATAAGAACTTTGTGAATTCAGGCTACATCAATGGAAGGAGTTGAGAGCAGTTTAATTACCGACTACACTCTAAGGGTAAGCATAATACTTATGTACTTAGTTTTATCTTTTATGCAACCAAAACACTATAACTTTAAATAAATAATGAAATGAAAATAAATAGTTGTTTCGGGGTCAAGCATCATGACACAAGTTGACATGATACCACAATTATAGTTTAATTATTTTCTCATTGTGGGTCAACGAACTTGCTCATTTAACCTTATTATTATTATTTTTTAATGAAACATGTTGTTTTATTCCTATACAGCCGAGTTTTT
This sequence comes from Stevia rebaudiana, assembly GCA_009936405.2. Classification (NCBI taxonomy): domain Eukaryota; kingdom Viridiplantae; phylum Streptophyta; class Magnoliopsida; order Asterales; family Asteraceae; genus Stevia; species Stevia rebaudiana. Next base: position 12,200,734 of record WOUH02000045.1, read on the forward strand.
TTATTCAACCATGTGGTTGGTGAACTACCCTTAATTATAAACCTTAAGTTTAATCAACTTTGCACCTTTTCATACAGATTTTGGGACTTGATGTATGCCGTGATACGATTGTTGGTGATGAGATGATACGGGGGATCTCCGGGGGTCAAAAGAAACGAGTGACAACAGGTTAACAATTCACATGAAATACAATTAACTCGTTAAAGCTTAAATGGGACTAGGTTTAGAAAAAATAGATAGTTTAATACCGTTTCAGCTCAAAATTAAGTTGAAATAAAGATGGATGACGGTATGATTATTATAATGACTAAGTTTTCCTGATTTGAGCTACCAAACCCAAGTCATCTCATGGTGGGTGGGTAGTTGAATTGTAACAAATAAAGTGATTCACATATCCAATATGAGTCATGGGTACTGGTTAAGTTGTTTGGGGGTCAATGAAGCCATCGACTACACCTAACATACTCCATTTCAAGTCATGTTAGGTAAATCCACATCATTAATGTGAAATGACTAACTAGGTAGTGGATTAATTTGCATGAATTTTAGTCATGACATGCATTTTTTCTGTATCTTTTTTTTTTCTGGAGATAGTTATTTAAAGAACCAACGAGTAACACACAATAACAAAAAGATATGATAATAGCAACATGTCATGTCTCGCGATGAATCATCTCAATAGTTTATGAAAATGTTGCTGGCTAGGTCAATTTGTTATTTGTCCTCATCAAGGTCCACGTAAATTATTTCATTCATCATTTAACTCCCATGTCTTCTAGTGTTTGGATGAAGAATCAAAGACATCTAACATTGGCCCGTAAAAAGGAATTATTAACGTTGATGTTACTTAAAATATTATTTAAAAGACATGGATGTCAAAATAATGTGTTATTATAATTGTAACACAACCGGCTCCTATGTCGATAGTTGCTTAAGATCGACTCGTTAAAAGATCGACTTTAAATTAGCTAGATCTAAAACTTGAGCTTAAAAATTGGCTCGTTTGCTAAATGAGTCCTTGCCCAAACTTCACCAATCAAAGTTCGAGCAAACTCGCAAGTTTAATCGAACCTAATAGTTAAACAATTTCTTTATATTTAAAATATTAAATATAAATTTTAATCATTATTATTATAATTATATAAAAGATTTACGTGAAAGAGAACTAGATAATACTCATTGTTTTATATAATAAACCATAATTATATAAATATAATTTTTTTATAAAAAGTAGTTAAATTATCTAATGAAATAATTATCTTATTATAAACGAATCGAGGCCAAGTTAGCTCGAGCTAAAAAAAAACTACTAACTAGACGAGCTCTGATAATAGAGTTTGAAACAAGTCGAGCTGGACATCAAGTTCGATCTCTTAAAAATTAAAAGCGTTGAGCCCAAACTTAAGTCTTGGCTCCTTTACTCTTGTTCATGAGCCTATATCGTAATATGTTGAGCATAATTTAAAGCTTATATGATGTTAAAACTTCTCCTCTCTTCTTTTATGTGTTTTAAAAAAAAAACCTGACTTGTAAAACAGGTGAGATGATTGTTGGGCCCACCAAAACATTGTTTATGGACGAGATATCAACCGGGCTCGACAGCTCTACAACTTTTCAAATCGTGAAATGTCTTCAACAAATCGTTCACCTTACAGACGCGACAATCTTAATGTCCTTACTGCAACCCGCACCCGAGACATTCGACCTATTCGATGACATTATATTATTATCAGAAGGCCAGATCGTATATCAAGGCCCACGAGAACACGTGGTCGAGTTTTTCGAAAGTTGTGGGTTCAAATGCCCGGAAAGAAAAGGCACTGCTGACTTCTTGCAAGAGGTAGGCTTACTTTTCACAACCCATTGGGTTTCTATTTGGGCTTCTATGCTATAATATATAGTCCTTTTGATTAAAAATGTTTGTGTTAGGTAACTTCAAAAAAGGACCAAGAACAGTATTGGGCCGACAGGACCAAACCATACAGATACATTTCAGTTACTGAGTTCACAAAGCGATTCCAACGATTCCATGTGGGACTTCGACTCGAAAACGAACTCTCGGTTCCGTATGATAAATCAAGAAGCCACAACGCCGCATTGGTGTTCCAGAAATTCTTGGTTTCTAAAAGGGATCTCTTGAAGGCTTCGTGGGATAAAGAATGGTTATTGATTCAAAGAAACTCATTTGTGTACATTTTCAAGACAGTTCAAATCATAATTGTCGCGTTCATTGGATCAACGGTGTTCTTGAGGACCAGAATGCACACAAGAAACGAAGAAGATGGGGCTGGATATGTTGGGGCGCTTTTGTTTTGTATGTTGATCAACATGTTCAATGGGTTTGCTGAATTATCGCTTACGATTCAAAGACTCCCTGTGTTTTTCAAGCAAAGAGATTTGTTATTCCATCCTCCATGGGCGTTTACTCTTCCAACTTTCTTACTTAGGGTGCCTATATCGATATTGGAGACTACAGTTTGGATGGTTGTTTCGTATTACACCATCGGATTTGCCCCTGAAGCTAGCAGGTTCTTCAAACAGTTCTTGTTGATATTCTTAGTCCAGCAAATGGCTGCCGGAATCTTTAGGGTTATTGCCGGAATTTGCAGAACCATGATCATTGCCAACACCGGAGGAGCACTTACACTCCTACTTGTGTTTCTTTTGGGTGGTTTCATTCTTCCTAAAGGTTAGAACTAACCTTAGTTTTAGAAGACTACAATAATGCAGATAAACTGATCGACGAAATTCCTCAATAATCAACAACTTATGTGATGCAGGTAAAATTCCGGACTGGTGGCAGTGGGCTTACTGGGTTTCACCCATCACATATGCTTACAATGCCATCACAGTAAACGAGATGTATGCTGATAGATGGATGAGAAGAAATGTATGTCACATGCTTATTTTCATTGTTTTCATATTGTCAACAAAAACTAAAATCATTATGTATTTACTTTCACAATAGGCATCTGATAATGTCACCAAATTGGGTGTACAAGTTTTAAAAAACTTTGATGTTCCAACCGACAGCAACTGGTATTGGATTGGCACCGGTGCTCTTATTGGCTTTACGGTTCTTCTGAACGTTTTATTCACATTGGCTCTCATGTTTCTTGATCGTAAGTTTCAACATCGGTTTAATTTTATTATTGATCAGCTTTTATTTCTAATAAAGGCTAACATTTATTTAATCTAAACGTTGTTTTTTAGCACTTGGGAAACCACAAGCAGTAATATCCAAAGAAGCAGCTGCAGAAATGGAAGCTAATCAAGAAGATTCAAAAGAAACACCAAGACTTAAAACAATTTCATCAAAAAGAGAAAAGTTTCCTAAATCATTATCAGCTGCTGATGGAAACAATACAAGTATGATAATAAATCTTGATTCATTTACATATCAGCCGAAAAATAACATTTTTTGGTTAAATTTATAACTTATATGGGAATCATTTTATTTTATCAGGAGAAATGGCAATGCATCGAATAAACAGTCGCACTTTAAATAGAGATGAAGATTTATATAGAAATGAAGATCTAAACCTCGATGCTGCAAACGGTGTATCTCCTAAAAAGGGAATGGTTTTACCATTTACCCCTCTTGCCATGTCATTTGACACAGTAAATTATTATGTTGATATGCCTGCTGTAAGTTAATTTTACCAGTTTGTTATATTTAAAAGATTTGAATAAATTAATTAGATAATTAATAAGAATATTAACATAAACAGGAAATGAAAGAACAAGGTGTGACAGAAGATAGACTTCAACTACTACGCGGTGTAACGGGTGCGTTTAGACCTGGAGTTCTAACTGCTTTGATGGGAGTTAGTGGTGCTGGAAAAACTACTTTAATGGATGTTTTGGCGGGAAGAAAAACAGGCGGTTATATTGAAGGCGATATAAGGATATCTGGATTTCCCAAAAATCAAGAAACTTTTGCAAGAATTTCTGGATATTGTGAACAAACTGATATCCATACGCCCCAAATCACAATTCGTGAATCTTTAATATATTCAGCGTTTCTTCGACTTCCAAAAGAAGTTTCAAATGAAGAAAAAATGGTAGTTAACTAAACTTTAATCTTTCTTCTATAGCTCAAATGTAATGTTTTAAGCTTTGATTTGTTTACAGACTTTTGTTGACCAAGTGATGGAACTAGTCGAATTAGACAGTTTAAAAGATGCGATTGTGGGACTTCCCGGAGTTAGCGGTTTATCAACCGAACAAAGAAAACGGCTAACAATTGCGGTTGAACTTGTTGCAAATCCTTCAATTATTTTCATGGATGAACCAACTTCTGGTTTGGATGCAAGAGCAGCTGCCATTGTTATGAGAACAGTTAGAAATACGGTTGATACAGGCAGAACAGTTGTTTGCACGATTCACCAACCGAGTATTGATATTTTTGAAGCATTTGATGAATTATTGTTGATGAAAAGAGGTGGTCAAGTGATCTATGCTGGACCATTGGGCAGAAATTCCAAAAAAATTATTGAATATTTTGAGGTATTTCGCATTAATTCATTCATTCTTTTATTTAAATACAGAATACAATAAATAACAAAGATTTTAATTTTTTAATATTGTATTTTTTTAGGAAATTCCAGGGGTACCAAAAATACCAGAAAAGTACAACCCTGCAACATGGATGCTAGAAGTAAGTTCAACTGCTGCTGAGGTTAGACTTGGAATTGATTTTGCTGAACATTACCAATCATCATCTTTGCATGAGTAAGTGCTTCTTTTTATATTTAAAAGAAATATAAAATTCAACACAAATTTAACAAAAATTTATGTAATTCTAACAGAAGGAACAAGAGTTTAGTGAAAGAGTTAAGCACACCACCAGCAGGCGCAAAAGATCTTTACTTTGCATCGCAATATTCTCAATCGACATTTGCACAATTCAAATTTTGTTTATGGAAACAATGGTGGAGTTACTGGAGAAGTCCCGATTATAATCTTGTTCGTTATTTCTTCACTTTGGCTTGCGCGCTCATGGTTGGTACAGTTTTCTGGAAAGTTGGACAAAAAAGGTTTGTTTTTATTTTATTTTCTTTTCTTTCTTTACAGCATAAATCATGTATACACAAATTAAAACTCATTTCCAATTTTTTTTTTTAATTTATTTTTCAGGGATAGTAGTAGTGATTTAACAACTATTATTGGAGCTATGTATGCTGCGGTCCTTTTTGTTGGTATTAATAACTGTTCAACCGTACAACCGATTGTAGCAACAGAAAGAACGGTTTTTTATAGAGAAACAGCTGCTGGAATGTATTCTGCATTACCGTATGCCATGGCACAGGTTAGCAAAATAAATAAAAAATAAAAATAATAATAATAATAATAATAGTTACTTCTTTCATGTTGATATCCTAAGGTTTTTTTTTTTTAATATATAGGTTTTTGTGGAGATACCATATGTATTAATTCAAACAACATATTACACGCTCATCGTGTATGCAATGGTGGCATTCGAATGGACCGCTGCTAAATTCTTTTGGTTCTTTTTTATAAACTTTTTTTCATTTCTCTACTTCACATATTATGGAATGATGACGGTTTCCATCACACCAAACCACCAAGTAGCCGCCATATTTGCAGCTGCTTTTTACTCGCTTTTCAATCTGTTTTCGGGTTTCTTCATCCCAAGACCCGTAAGTCCAATTTTTAATTATATATAACAATTAATTAAATCTTACTAAAAATAATTTTTTTGTTTAATACAGAGGATACCCAAGTGGTGGATATGGTATTACTGGATATGCCCGTTAGCATGGACCGTTTATGGTGCAATCGTTTCACAATATGGCGATGTGGAGGCTACCATTAAGGTACCCGGAATGCCAAAAGATCCGACAATTAAAGCGTATGTTAAAGACCATTTCGGTTATGATCCAGATTTTATGGCACCCGTTGCTATAGTTTTGGTTGGTTTCGCGGCTTTTTTTGCTTTTATGTATGCTTATTGTTTGAAGACATTGAACTTTCAAATGCGGTAGTTATTAGGTAAAACAAATTGTAAAATATAGACATGTGTTTACAATTAAGCCATTTGAGATGGTAACACTTGCATATATGTTTTGAAGTTTATTATCATCGACTAGTCTTGAGATGTGATACAAATTGTGTATGGTCGTATAATCCTTGAAATGATATCATTTGAACTCTGTTTTAACACGCTTATTATTATTTTGGTTTGCTTTCTGTACTAAAATAAACATTTTTATACAAGGAGAATATGCCATTTTACCCCTAACAGTAATTTATTTTAAGCTTTTTATTTAAAAAAAATCTAACTAAAGAAGTTATTACACTTTTAATAATATTGTTTGTTAGTGTGAAATTTTTTATTTACGTTAAATTTGAACAACCTAATGAAATATACATGAAAGTTGATTATTATTCTCATTTATAACCTGAATTAGGAGGAACTTATAATAAATAAAAATATTCGAGCTGTAGAATTATTTTAGTTAGGTTAAGTAGCTAAAATAATTACTATAAGTTAAAGAAACAAAGGTTAGCCTAATGTTCAGGCGTAGCCGTTTAGGCTTGCTTCTCTACCTCAATTACTCAAATGAGTTAGATTTTTGCTTAACACAATTTTGTTTTCTTTGTTTTCTTCCTAAGTTTTTAATATGTTTTTTTATGCGGTTTTTCTTTTCTGGTTTATTTCTCGACCCGTCCTCTGTGTTTGTGTCTATGTTTATGTTTTCTCAAAAGTTAGCTCGTGTCAACATGAATCGGTGTAAAATGACCGCACATCCTTAGCAACGCGCGGTTAGGTAAACAACTTTGGAAACCTAGGTGATGTTAATGTTAGACAAAAGATATAATGTGACCTAAATTTCCCTACACATAGTTAATTGTATGGTGGACGTACACAACTAACTTTAGTATCCTATTTAGGGTTTCCCCTTGAGTATATATAAACCAAGATAAATGAGATAAATCACCTAATCATAACATCATAATAAATCTTTAGTTCTTAACCCAAAAGAGTTCGTCCCTAGCCTCTTGTTATAATTGAACTAGTATCATCTAATCTATCTGATTTGTTATAATTGAACTTTTCATATATAAATCTCAGGAGTCGATCAAAAAGTTAATAATGAAAAATTTATACACTAAAGTATATAAGCGAGGTTTTAAATAACACTAGTACTAATTAATAATTATCATTTGGTTGGAAGAAGCCCAATTTATAAAAAATCAAATTCAAATTTAAATAGTGTCGTTAAAAAGTGTTTGGCCCAAAACGAAACCAAGAAGGCTAGTGTATATCTTTAATTTGTGCATACCGAATTCTAACATTTGGTTTTTGAGTTCCTCTCATTGTTTCCTTTTACCTATCAATAATTTTTATGGATTCAGGGAAAGTTTTATCGTGAAAAAAAAAAAAAATAGGAAACTAGGAAATATTTGTGAGGCGTTCATCTTTAGTATAAAATAATTAAGTACAAAATAATACAGTACAAAAAAATCCAGTACGAACAATCTAGTACAAAAAATTCAGTATTTGTATTTTTTGTGTATTGAATTTTTTGTACAGTATTTTTTGTAATAGATTTTCTGTACTGGATTTTTTTTGTTTGAATTATTTTGTATTGGATTATTTGTATTAAAGATCAACGGTCAACAAGTGTTCCATGGTTTCTTTTTTTTTTTATGGTTTCTTAATGAACATTCCTTTGTGGATCCATATACCTTCTTCAGTCTTCTGGTTTTAAATAGGATTAGCATAAGATCAGATCTATCATATAATTTATATCTTAAATCGTTTTATATCAAATTTTGTCCACCACTTAACTTTTAGTTAAGTTACAAATTCAAATTGATAATTTAATCATATAATATTTTGGTCAGTTTATAGGCATGGATATAAATCAAAGAAAAAGGAAAGAATATTTTTTTTTTCTTAAGTACTTGCATACTCTTTTGAACAATGTTTTTCTTGTAAATATAAATTAAAAAAAAGAAAGAATATTGAAGCCTATTACATTTTAACGCATGCATAAATTTTTATTTAGCATCATTAGCGAAGTTACTGGTTAGAGTTCTATGTATGTTATTATAAATGCCCCCTACCAACAATTTTTGGGAGCTTAAGGTTTTTATGGTTTGTGTGTACCTTTCATCATTAATTAGTATTATATATTATTACAAAGCTTTCGTGGTTTGTAGTTATCCTTCATCACTAAAAAAAAAAGGGTAAATGCAGGGTACCCCTGACCCCGGTACCATTTTGGTACCCACGAGATCCTCCCCGGAAGGC
>WOUH02000045.1:12209117-12221216 GCA_009936405.2 Stevia rebaudiana
TCACGTATTTATCATAATACGTATAAATGTACGTACGACTAAGTCAAAGACGTACCCGAAAATGTACGGTTATCACATGTTATTTGGTAGAAATTAAGAAAAAAACTTGAAGGAATAAAATACAATTTGGATCGAGTCATGGGTCTGATCAATATTCGGATTGTGGATCGGGTCGTGGTTCAAATCATGGGTCGGTTAATGGTTTAGGTTATGGGGCGGCTCATGGTTAATTTTGGTTGTGGGTCGTGTGTCATGGTTTGGGTCATGAGTCGGGTTATGGTTCGAGTCATAAGTCGGGTCACGGTTTGGATCATGGGTTGGTTAATAGGTCGGGTTATGGTTCGAGTCATGTGTCGGGATCATGGATTAGGTAATGTGTCGGTTATGGTTCGAGTCATGGGTTGGGTTATGTCCCTGACTAAAAATTCAAAAGTACAGGCTAGTAGTCACTAAAATTAGCCGGTTTTTTTATTCAGCGTTTTTTAAAATTTAACCAGCGCTTTTATTTTTTACCCCGCGCTTATTAAAATTTAGGCGGTGCTTTTATTTTTTAGCTGTCTTTAAAATTAGCCAACGATTTTTAAAATTTAGCTGTCTTTTTTTGGGTTTTAGCATCCAGATTTCACGTTAATTTTTGTAAAAAAGTGGTTAAAGATGCTTATTTTGACGAACTTCCAATTACTAAATACCTGACTCATAGTCATTCTGATAACTCATTACATCTTAGTTGTAAATCTTTTTCTTATCACTAGATCACAACTGGTCCCCAACAACTAATAAATAAACCTAATTTTTGTTAAGAAAAAAATGAAACCGTATTTAACTCTATATATAATCAGGTACGTGCACTTCCAAAATTAGTTGAAAAATAGATGGTCCGTTGCCTTATATAATTGATCGTTTTTTTCTTTTCAGAAATTGGAGTTGCGAAAGTAGCGATCAGTGATGGATGAAGATAATAAAGCGGGCATCGTTAGCAGCATAAGCAGAAGTTTGAGTAGGGCAGCTGAGAGTTTAGGAATCGAAGACGTGTTCTCCAACCGCCATCACGGGCGAAGCAGCCACCGCTCGGTGGAAGATGAAGAGGCGTTGCGATGGGCCGCTTTGGAGAAACTCTCCACCTACAATCGGTTACGAACCACCATCTTGAAGCCATATATGTTGGCTGATCAAAATGAAATGCCGACAGATAAGATGTTAGTGGATGTTCGAGAGCTAGATCCAAATGCTCGACAACAGTTCATTGACGCGGTCTTTAAGGTTGCCGAAGATGATAACGGAAGATTCTTGAGAAAGTTTAGAGATCGTGTTGATAAGTAAGCCTTCATCTCATCTTAATAATCTTTCTCGTTTGTATATTTTTGAGAGAATTATCTTGGAAACTCATGCGTCATAAAAGTTGGAATGAGGAAACTCAAAACGAGTATCACTCACTCGTGTAAAACCAAAAAACTATAACTGAAGTTAATTTTAATATTTCTTAAACTTCTTCATGTGTTGTTATTTTTTAAATGGTTTACAACATTGAATTACAATTTTTTAATACGAATATCACAAACCATATTAAAAAGGGAAAAACCGAGTCGTAACTATGATGATACTACATATATGCAGTATAATTACACCTTATATGCAGCATGACATGTTATACGTATGTCGTATGATGTTAATTCACAAATTGTATTTCTTTGAATTAATATCCGAGTTTCGAAAGATGATTTATTATTCAGATATTTCTTTGTTTTTTCAATCGTATATATGCAATATGACATATTGTAGTCATACTGAATATTTAATATATTTCATTACTTTAAACTAGTTTACGCATTTTTTATAAGGATTTCATCAGAATTTTTTGTTTTATTGATGTATTTATGTATAATACAAGTATACTACATATATGTATATGTAACTCAGTAGTGCAAATAATTTTTTAAAATTACAAATGAACAAATGAGAAATATATAAAGTTAACTTAAATAGGAATCTTAGTTTTTGCACTAATACTGGTTACTTCATTAAACACTATTATTCAAGATTTAGTTAGAAAAATAACTGGCCGGATATTGATCCTTGTGTGTTGAATACACATAAACTGATCTTTAAAACCTTGAATTCAAACAATTTTAGAGAAAAGTAGAATAACGACCCTAATTTAAAGTGGTTGATTAAAATACATAAAAAATTCTTAAAGCTAAAATTGTGATACATGAGGATATTACTTATTTATTAAAGATAATAGATAATAAAAATAAAAGTACATACATCTAGAAACGTTATTGTTAGAAATTGTCTTGCCTATATCTAGGGTTGTACGTGTAATAGGGGTAATATGTGAAATTATTATTATTGTTAGAAATTGTTTTGCCTACCTGAGACCAACAGTTATGTAATACGTGAAATTTTTATTGCTTAATATTATTTTCTATATTTATAAAAACATGTATACCACCATAAGTCAACTAAAATATCTTCACTAAATCACCAAACACCTTTGTGTTTCAGGGTTGGCATCTCTTTACCGACTGTAGAAGTTCGTTTCCAAAATCTGACCATTGAAGCAGATTGCTACATCGGCGATAGAGCACTTCCTTCACTACCAAACGCGGCCCGAAATATAGTCGAATCTCTTCTCGATCTTATTGGGATTAGTTTTTCTAAGAAAACTAAACTTACCATTCTTAAAGATGTTTCTGGAATCATTAAACCGTCAAGGTATGTACATAACATAGTAGTGTTCTCGAGATTAGCGGCGTACCAATTATGTTGAACTCAAGGGGGCAGTCGCCTCTTTGAAAAAAAATTAGTGGTGTATACATGTTAAAAATCCAATCACCTGTCATAAAACTTTTGCAATCGTCCCAAACCCGCCAAAATCTAATTTTAATTTCTAAATTTTAGTTTTTAAATAAAGCTAACAAAGACGTGACTAATAATATAAACTCAATTTTAATTAAGCATGAGATTATTTTTAATTTTAATAAGTTAACCACACGACCACTAACATATTAAACAAGCTCATAATTAATTTTAATAAGCCCACAGCTAGCCTGATCCGATCAAACCTAAACCGGCTAACATAAAAGAAAAAACTATTATATAACAATACCCAAACGATCCTAAACATATTCCATCCACGTGAAAAAAATTCTGGATCCGTCACGCTACTCTAGGATCTCACCTTATGCAAGCAATTGAGGTGAGTGATATATAACAAACACAATGCAATCTTAATGTTACAGAATGACACTTTTGTTGGGTCCACCGTCTTCTGGGAAGAGCACACTATTGTTAGCTCTGTCCGATAAGCTCGACTCGAGCTTAAAGGTGGGTATAAACTTTCAACAAAAAATGAGCTATATGGGTTACGAGTGAAGTAAAAAATGGATATTTAATTTAGGATGTGTTATATGAACAAATCAGGTTGAAGGAGAGATTACTTACAACGGTCATAAGCTCAACGAATTTGTACCTCGAAAAACATCAGCCTACATCAGCCAGAACGATGTTCATATCGGAGAAATGACTGTTAAGGAAACTTTAGATTTCTCTGCAAGATGCCTAGGAGTCGGATCAAGATTAGGTAATGATTTACTTTTCAAATGGTACTAATCATGTATTGTATTTGAATATGATACAAGGTATAATTACTAACTAATAATATATAGAAATGCTCACCGAGCTTGCAATTAGAGAAAAACAACAAGGAATTTTTCCGGAGGCTGAAGTCGACCTTTTCATGAAGGCTACTGCCATAAAAGGAGATGCAAGCAATTTGATCACTTACTACACTCTTAGAGTAAGATGAAGCTTTCAAGTTCTATAAACATAACTAATTGATTATTCTTTACTTTAGAACTTTGCTCAAATATAATTCTACTTATGTTTGTCGCACAAAAACAGATATTAGGCTTAGATGTTTGTCGTGACACTTTTGTTGGTGATGCAATGAGACGAGGAATTTCTGGAGGACAGAAGAAACGAGTAACTACAGGTTTAATTACTCTTATTTTCGTTATCATTACATCAAACACTTGCACTTGCAATTGGTCATGTCATGAATATATGAAGTTACCCCTTGTGGTAACTTAATTTGTTACTTCGGATGACAAAGATATTAGAGATAGCAAAGGACAGGCATACAAGTACAATAAATATTTAAACACGGCTCAATAAAACAAATGCGTTTGAGGGGATGGATACTAAAACACCATGGTAAGTACAACACAAAAAGTGTCATAAATATATATTTTAAGAAGTCAATAACGTGCCATATTATACAAGAAAATGTCATTGTTAAAAATCAACAAATAGAGTGGGATTTTTTTTTTTTTTTTTGGATTTGGTTTCGGGTTTTTATACGGGGTAGCTTTGCAAACTAATAACCAAGTTTTTAAAGTGTTTCAATTAATTCTCTCCAGTTTCAAAATTATTTCAATTAAGTCACTAGCTTTTATGTTTTATTTATATGAGTTTTAACATGCTTTTTTGCTAGTATCTTTTTTTTCCCAATTTTTATCACTTTTTTTACCCTTATTTTGTATCAACTTTTTTACTGGTCCTTTTGTGCTCATCTTTTTTTTTCCTTTTTTAACCCATCAAAAGATAGGTAAAAAAGGAGAGGTTAAAAAGAGGATTAAATATGGGAAAATTAACAGTGAAAAAGAGGTGTAAAAAAGATGGTTAAAAAGATCGGTGACAAATAGGGCACGAAAGCAATATCAATAAAAAGGGTAAAAAAAAAGTAAAAAAGGGTAACAAAAATATGAACAAAAAGTAGTAAAAAAGATGGGTGAAAAAAGAGGAGTAAAAAACGATATGTAAAAAGAAGGATTAAGAATGAAGGGTAATTAAAAAAATGTGTAATCAAGTCAAAAAGATCGACTAAAAAAAGTAAAACATTTGTGTAAAAAAAGTGATTAGATCCTTTAGTTTTTAAAACCATGTCATTAATTTCACATTATAAGTTAACTACAAATCTAACAGTTTTAATAATCCTAATAAGATGACAAGTTTTTAAAACCTAACGTTCCGGAAGGATAAAAATATAAACTTTTTTTTAGATTAAAGTAACAAAATTTATCAAACCACAGGAATTATATAGCAATTAGTTCTAGATCATTTTACAGCATATTCATTCACACTTTTATGAGTAAGAAAAGTATTGAAATAACTACACTTTTATGGAATTCTTTCTTGTGACGGAACATGGATAAATTGCAGCTAACCATAAACTATTATATATATGTTTTATATTCCTCCCAAATTGGAAATAGGAGAAATGCTTGTTGGCCCCGCAAAGACACTTTTCATGGACGAGATATCGACAGGTTTAGACAGCTCAACTACATATCAAATAGTGAAATGTTTGCAACAGGTTGTGCATCTCACCGAGTCAACAATCATGATGTCTTTACTACAACCCGCTCCAGAAACCTTTGATCTCTTTGATGACATAATACTATTATCCGAGGGTCAGATAGTATATCAAGGACCAAGAGATAACGCAATTGAGTTCTTTGAGAGTTGTGGATTCATATGCCCCGAGAGAAAAGGCATTGCTGATTTTTTACAAGAGGTAATGTTATAACTATATTTTAAGTTGGAATTTCATTCTTATAAGTTTGTATACATGATCTTACATTTGCATTGTAGGTTACATCTAGAAAAGATCAACAGCAATACTGGGCAGATAAAAACAAACCATACAGATACATTCCAGTAAGCGAATTTGTTCTACGATTTGCAAGCTTCCATGTGGGCAAGAAGATAAATAACGAGTTATCAATCCCTTATGATAAGAACACAAGCCATAAAGCAGCTTTGGTGTTTAAAAAGTATTTAGTCTCCAAAAGCCACTTGTTTAAGGCGTCGTGGGATAAGGAATGGTTACTTTTGAAACGAAATGCTTTTGTTTATGTTTTCAAAAGTGCTCAGTTTATTATTTTAGCTTTCATTGGGATGACTTTATATTTTAGGACTAGAATGCATAGAAGGAATGAAGACGATGGTTCAATCTATAACGGTGCAATTTTGTTAAGCTTGCTAATAAACATGTTTAATGGTCTAGCTGAAATCTCTCTCACAATAGCAAGAGTTCCCGTAGTTTACAAGCACAGAGATCTTTTGTTTCACCCAACATGGGTTTACACTCTTCCAACGTTCTTGTTACGTTTACCAATATGTTTGTTTGAGAGTATTTGTTGGATGGGTATATTGTATTACGGTGTTGGCCTTGCTCCAGAAGCTAGTAGGTAATTAATAATAAAATTCTATAAATTAAATTGCATGTTTTAAAATTCTCGTCTAATATTATTGCTAACAAAAACATATATATTTCCATTTTGTGCAGATTCTTCAAGCACTTCCTGTTGGTTTTTATAATCCAAAATGTGGGAGGTGGGCTCTTTAGGCTTATTGCTGGAGTTTGTAGAACCATGAACATTGCGAACATGGGTGGGACCCTTACACTTTTGCTCATATTTCTCTTGGGGGGTTTCATTCTTCCTAAAAATCAAATTCCTAATTGGTGGGAGTGGGCCACTTGGGCCTTACCGTTGTCATATGGGCTTAAATCATTTACGATTAATGAGTTCATGGCTCCTAGGTGGATGAACAAAATGGTAAATACTCACCAATACTTCTTGACTAATAAACATAAAATAATGATCTAATCGTGTAATAATTATTATTATGTTATGATGTTTACAGAGTTCTAATAATGTAACTAGATTGGGGATCTCCATACTAGAAAGCATGGATATCCCAACACAAAAAAGCTGGTACTGGATTGGTGTTGCATCACTTATAGGATTCACATTTCTTTTCAATGTCTTATTCACTTTGGCTCTAATGTATTTAAACCGTAAGATTCTATATTGCCACATAAACGCATTAACTACGAAATTTCTTCTAATATAGTTTGTACATGTAACTAACCTTTTTTATTGTGTAATAAATAAATAAATAAGCTCCTGGAAAGCCACAAGCAGTTATTTCCAAAGAAGAAGATACAACTGAAGAAGCACAAATCAATACAAACCAACAACCCGCATCTAATGGTGTTGTCCGTAAGAAAGGAATGGTTTTGCCATTTACACCACTTGCGATGTCATTTGACAACATGAGTTATTTTGTTGATATGCCCCAAGTATAGTTCTTTCAACTTGAACTTGTTCTTTGTTTAAGGTTTCTTTCAAAATCCAATGATTAGTGACTCGATTAATTAAACAGGAAATGAGAGAACAAGGGGTAACCGAAAATAGGTTACAGTTACTTCGTGAAGTAACCGGTGCTTTTAGACCTGGAGTCTTAACTGCATTGATGGGAGTCAGTGGAGCTGGTAAAACAACATTGATGGATGTTTTGGCGGGAAGAAAGACAGGTGGTTATATCGAAGGAGATATTAGAATATCAGGATTTCCAAAGAAACAAGAAACTTTTGCAAGAATTTCTGGATATTGTGAGCAAACTGATATCCATTCTCCTCAAATCACTGTTCATGAATCTTTGATTTACTCAGCTTTCCTTCGGCTCCCTAAGGAAGTTGGAAATGAAGAGAAGATGGTAGGATAATTACTATGCATACTAATTTGTTACAAACTATATGTAAGAAAACACATAATGCTAATGTATTCTTGTTTAAATTATTTCATTTCAGCTTTTCGTACGTGAAGTGATAGAGTTAGTTGAATTAGAAAATGTCAAGAATTTAATTGTGGGACTTCCCGGAGTTACTGGTTTATCAACTGAACAAAGAAAACGGTTAACAATTGCAGTTGAGCTTGTTGCTAATCCTTCAATCATTTTCATGGATGAACCGACTTCCGGGCTTGATGCACGAGCAGCTGCCATTGTTATGAGAGCTGTGAGAAACACTGTTGACACAGGAAGAACAGTTGTTTGCACAATTCACCAACCTAGTATTGACATTTTTGAATCATTTGATGAATTGTTGTTGATGAAAAGAGGAGGGCAAGTAATATATGCAGGACCAATAGGACATAACTCTCAGAAAATCATTGAATATTTTGAGGATATTCACGGGATTTCAAAGATTCCTGAAAAGTACAATCCAGCAACATGGATGTTGGAAGTCAGTTCAGGTGCTGCTGAGATCCGACTTGGTATCAATTTCGCCGATCACTACAAATCATCATCCTTACATGAGTAAGTAATATGTTTTTTTCTTTAATTAATTTTGTGTTAATACAAAATAATTCTAAATGAATGTATAAATATTAGGACAAACAAGGCTTTAGTGATGGAGTTAAGCACGCCACCTTCTGGATCAGTAGATCTTCATTTTGAAACACAATATTCTCAATCTTCGTGGGGACAATTCAAATGTTGTATGTGGAAAGTGTGGTTGAGTTACTGGAGAAATCCTGATTATAACCTTGTTCGCAATTTCTTCACTTTAGCTGCCGCGCTAATGGTTGGAACAATATTTTGGAAAATTGGTAAAAAAAGGTGAATTACTCTTAAACACCAACAGATTAAAAAGACAATTCTTGATTTTAAAACCAAATTATCAAAAATTTTGAATTTGCATCTTCAGAGAAAGCAGCAGCAATGTGAACGCAATCATCGGGGCGATGTATAGTGCGGTTTTCTTTGTAGGTATGAATAACTGTCAAACCGTGCAACCGGTGATTGCAACCGAAAGAACAGTTTTCTATAGAGAAAGAGCAGCTGGAATGTACTCATCATTCCCATATGCATTGGCACAGGTCAAACTGAAATCAATATTATTCACATGAGAAAACTTTTGGTTTTAATTTAGTTGAATTCAATTCATTCAGGTGTTGGTAGAGATCCCGTATGTATTTTTTCAAGCAACATATTACACTCTCATAGTGTACGCCATGGTGTCATTCGAATGGAAAGCAGAAAAATTCTTCTGGTTTTTCTACATCATCTTCTTTTCATTTTTATACTTCACATATTACGGAATGATGACAGTTTCCATCACACCAAACGAGCAAGTCGCAGCCGTATGTGCAGCTTCATTCTATGCAATTTTTAATATCTTCTCAGGGTTTTTCATCCCTAGACCGGTATTCAATCTTCCATACTTATGTTTTGAAATAAATTTCTTCATTCAAATACTAAGGGGCTGTTTGATAGCCTCTTAATCAATTAAGAAGCTATCTCTTAATGGTTCATAACTCTAAGTCTGAATGGTTGAGAGATAACTTTAAGATTATCGGCCTCTCAACCATTTAGATGCTATAAACCATTAAGAGGCTACCAAACAGCCCCTAAAGTTGATGTAATTTTTAATTCTAGAGGATTCCAAAGTGGTGGGTGTGGTACTATTGGATCTGCCCGGTGGCGTGGACTGTGTACGGATTCATGGTTTCACAGTATCATGATGTTGAGAATAAGATCATGGTTCTCGGGATGACAGATGGAATGCCCATGAATTCATATATCAATCATCATTATGGTTTTAGGTCAGATTTCATGGGTCCAGTTGCTGCGGTTCTAATTGGATTTTGCTTCTTGTTTGCATTTGTTTACGCCTTATGCTTAAGGATATTAAACTTTCAAATGAGATAAACTATGGGTACCATCATATGTTTAAGTTTTTTATCCAGATTTGCTCTGTAACTTGTTGTTTTATTAGATTATCAATGGACATTGCATCCTTTCTTTTCATGGTTTTCTAAGGGATATTATAGGTTCATATAACTGAAACCAAGAGTGCAAAAACATTGTAATTGGTCAGTGTCGCGAGGTCATTTAATTAATTAAACCAAAATAAATGTTAATTTGAGTGTTTGTATTGATGGTGAAACTTTTGCAATTGCAAAAGAACTTAAAACATTGATATTAAACACATAAGAGAAGAGAGTGATTAATTCTAGAATTCAGGTTTAGCAACTTATCGGTTTACTGAGTTTAGCCTAATCACTAGTACAAATTCATTTTTTAAGGCGGTTAAAATGGATTTAATGGCCTCAAAAGTCGTCGCCTCAAAAAATTGTTTTTTATATTATGCATTTTATATGACGGGTGAAAGAACCATTTTTTAGGCGACATGCGACATGTTTTGAGGCCGTTAAATCCATTTTAACCGTCTTAAAAATATGAATTTGTACTAGTGAATAGAAGTCATGTAAAGGTGACTGCAAATGATGATAATAGAATATAATCGATTGTAAAAGATTCTATTCACACAAATCAGTAAATCGATTGTGCAAAACACGATTCAATACCAAACTTCTAATAAAACAAAAACTAAATTGATTCAATGTTTCAGCACAACCAGATTGTTTAAATGAAATCAGCAAACAATTGAAGTGCAAATAACTAACTTATCAAGTTTTAATTTCAATCCCAAAAACTAGGTTAAATAAGAATCAAATACCAACTAACCGGAGATCACCAGACATGATGAAATCTTTGATAATGTTGAATTCAGAAACACATTGCATAGCAGAATTATGAATTTTTTTATCTCTGAAAAAAAAAAACCTTACGAATTCGTTTCGTAGCCTCCCAAATTATGATCCCCCGAAAAAACTCAGTCTCGGCTTATTATATCGACAATAAACAAACAAAACCATAAATTACGCAGCGTCCGGCGTACGTTACGCCACTATCGGCGTACGCTACGCCCCTGATCTCTGAATTCATCTCACTTACTTGCGGGCTATCTGCAATCTTATTGGGCCTTTAGCCCGTTATTCTTCACGTCCACTCCACTAATTCACTGTAATTCTGAATGCATTCCTTAATTTTAATTTTTAAAATCATAATATGGCCTTCATGCTTCCACGTCATATCATTTGACTTTTTCACAACAAATAATTGCAATGTGATATGGGTGACTGTCATCACATGTGCACTTATGAGAAACATACAACTTTTGTAATATAAATAAAATCACAGTTTACCTTGAATGATATCGTCACGGATATCAGGACTCCTTTAACCGATATCGAAACACTTTCTTAATGATATGATAAGGAAGGATTGGAGGATGATGAGATTACTTTGTGTATGTAATTAGATTTGGGTCTGGTGTTTTGTTGTTTTACTTTTAACTTTATATTTGTGTGTTTTTTCGTGACACGTCTATAATCACAATGCAATTGTGTGAATATTTTTAGGGCTTTTTATTATGTTGTTTCTATAAACCTTATTTCTTTCATTTTGTTAGTGGTTGTGTGAGGTTTTAGTTTTTGTTTAAGTTTCCTAATATTTAGGTTTTTAGTATCTTTTTTTTACATTTTGTTTAACGTTACATTTTTTCTAATGTTTGAGTTTGTGTCTATCTTTTGTTAGCGTATTGTTTATCAATTTTTTTTATGTTTTACTTTTGAATTTTCTATTGTTAACTTTATATTTATTGTTTTCATTGACCTTTAAAGTTTTACTTTGATCCTTTTTATCAATGTTATATTTACCATTGTGTTCGTGTGCACATTGGAGTATTTGACATTAGTTATCATTAAATCACAAATACGCATTTAGAGATTCTAATATATCAAAGTCGAGTTGAGAAACTTTTCACGTAAAAACAAGAAATAAATAAAAAAGAAAGTTATGGGCTGTTTGGCAACTTCCGAATAAATAAGTGTTGAACCACTAAGAATTCTGAAACATTAGGGGATGTTTGGCAACTTCTGAATGGATAAGTGCTGAACCAGTAAGAGGTCTGAATCATTAAGTGTTGAATCTGTAAGAGGTTTGAACCATTAAAAGGCAATATAATGCTTAACCATTCAGAGGAAAATGTCTGACCAATTCAGACTAGAGCTCTTAATCATTCAGACTCAATATAATGCTTAACCATTCAGAGACAAATGTCTTAATCATTCAGACATTTGCTCGCGAAACAAACAGTCTGAACCATTTAAGTGCTAAACCAGTAAGAGGTCTAAACCATTAAGAGATAAACAAACAGCCCCTAAGAGACAATATAATGTTTAACCATCAAGAGAAAAATGTCTGACAAGATAAGTGTCACACCCTGCCGGTGGCGGAAACACCGGCGTGACCTCATGATTGCTCACAAGCTCAATGGTTTACTATTAAATAAGTTTCATAGATTAAGCAATCCAAATTACATTGTTTAAAGGAAATACA
>WOUH02000045.1:12238754-12254331 GCA_009936405.2 Stevia rebaudiana
CAGGCATCATGAGCCGGGGGTCTCTTTCGGAGCAGCCTCTCTATCCCTACGGGGTAGGGGTAAGGCTTGTCTTCATCATACCCTCCTCAGACCCTACCTTAGGTGGGATATACTGAGTAAGATGATGATTCAAAACAACATTAATCATGTTAATCATCATTTTGAACTGTTTTCTTAATACTTGATAATTTTATTTATATTTTCAGGGATAGCAGCAATAATTTGTCCACAATTGTTGGGGCCTTATATGCAGGAGTATTTTTTGTTGGTATGAACAATTGTCAGACGGTTCAACCCGTAGTCGCGTCAGAAAGAACCGTGTTTTATCGCGAAAGAGCAGCTGGAATGTACTCAACATTACCATATGCCATAGCACAGGTGAAGTTTAAATGAATGCTCATATGATTATTCACGATCAAAATTTATCATCCATTAATAATATATAACAATCTTTAAACTAACAAACATGAATTCAATATTAATCCAGGTGCTTGTAGAGATACCATACATATTCTTTCAATCAACATATTTCACTCTAATAGTGTATGCCATGGTGTCATTTGAATGGTCAGCAACCAAGTTTCTTTGGTTTTTTTTCATCAGCTTCATGTCATTTTTATATTTCACATATTATGGATTGATGACGGTTTCGCTCACACCAAACGAGCAAACAGCAGCAGTATTAGCAGTTTTATTCTACGCGTTCTTTAATTTCTTTTCAGGGTTTTTCATCCCAAGACCCGTAAGTCATCATTAATACTATTTAATTTCACCTTTTTATTGTAACAAGTTTAATTAAATAATTAACTCATTGCTAAATTTCAGAGAATTCCTAAATGGTGGGTATGGTACTACTGGATATGTCCCGTAGCATGGACTGTTTACGGGTTCATCGTTTCGCAATATCATGATATTGAGGACACGATCGCGGTACCTGGGATGTCATATGACCCGCCGTTAAATTGGTTTATCAAAGATTACTATGGTTTTAGATTAGATTTCATGGGTCCTATTGCTGCGGTTCTCGTTGGTTTTTGTGTGTTATTCGCTCTCATCTACGCTTTCTGCTTAAGGACCCTGAATTTCCAAGTGAGATAAGTATGCATCACATATTTCTCTAAGTATGTTTATGTTTGTTTTTTCAGATTCAACTTGAAACTAGTTGATTTTGTTGGAATTTTTTTTTTATCTTGTGTAGGATTTCCTAATGAGAATATTTTTGTTTTGTATATTAATTTGAGTATTTATGTCTCGATGTTGCTACTTCGATATTCTTAATTTTTTTTTTTCCTTTCCAAATTTAATTGTTAAGTATTGTTATAAGACTTGTCCACTAGTACAAATTCTATTTTTTAAGGCAGTTAAACTGGATTTAACCGTCTTAAAAAATGTCACCTCAAAGAATGGTTTTTCATATGATGCATTTATATGGCGGGTGAAACAACCGCCTCAAAAAATAAAAACATTTTTTAAGACGGTTCGATTATGATTTTTTGAAAAACTGGAACCGTTAATTGTACCCACCAGCTCACATTTCGAGTAGTGTTGTAGGAACCGGTTTTTTCAAGCACCTCTACTCCACCCCCACCCAAACACTTTCATATTCAAATTTAAAGAATTTGGGTATTGTCATAGTATTACAAAAAGGAAATGTCCAATGACACAAAAAGAATTTAGTTGTTGGGTCCTTGTTGCTCGTGGGTTCTTGTGACCAGCATTGCACACTCACCCATCTTCAGCCCACGTCACCTACAGCGTGTGACCTAAGCCCATTTATTTCTTTTTTAAACCTGCTAGTTTAAATCACTTTGGGCCTGATTAATTTTACTCATGGGCTCTTTAACATGTGCAATTCGATTATAATCCTCGTTTTTCTTTAACATGTGCAATTCGATTTTAATCCTCGTTTTTTGGGACCCGTCATCCTGCCTCCTACGTTTTTGGTCTTTGACTCTTTGTGTTTTTTTTTTTTTTTTAAATAAATGTACTTAAAGACTTAATAAAACAAAGAAACGTATCAGGTAAATTCCCACTAATAAGTAGGATCTGACGGATGTGAAATAAAGACAGACTTGACCATCATGATGAGATAAAGAGGTTGCTTCAAAATAAGTGTTTCCTTAAAAACTTCAATTTCTCACTCATAACCTTATTGGATAAAAAAATATTAGTAGTTAAAAATATTATTAAAAGGTTTGATGAAATAATTTGTAATAAAAAATTGTTGGATTCTCATAGTTTTAATAAAAAGTTGTATATTTTCTACTCATTCATTTACGTTTTTTATTATTATTTTAAATAGTTTTTCAGATAATTGGATTTAGTCTGTCGTGTATACTCTTTAAATAGTTTTTTAATCTCCAATGTTTTAAATAACATGCCTTTATAACCAACACGTGTTTATACCTTTTACATTTTACACTTTTGGTTTCTTTGTGCCTGAGGTTGTGGACTTGCTAAATCGAGTTCAACGGGTTATGTATAACAATGTTATAACCCTTAAAGTTATGAATATGACTTTTAAAATACTTGTTTTTTCTATCAAAAAATGACTAACGACGCAGCTTGTTGTCCGTTTATCTTCTATTTCAATGTACAAAGCTTGTATTTCATTACCTTAAAGATATTATAAATCAAATATAGATATATGATTATTATGTTTTCTTGAAAAAAAAATAGGGAAATAACACATTTTTTAACGTAGTCTTAAATCTATATCATTTTTTAATAAAATTAAACTTTCAATCAAAAGTCATATATTTTCGGCAAAGTAGATGGTTAGCTAACACTCTTTGTTTGATTGTAAAGTAAGCTTTATTTTGATTTATAACTAGATTTAACATTACATTACATGATTTGAACTCAAATAAAACAAAGAGCGGTTAGTTATGAGAAGAAAGAAATAAAACAAGGAATATCAGTAGTGGTCCCAATGGTTCTGTCAAAACTGATTATGTTCTGAGTCGCTTCAAATTGTGCCTCCAGTCACAAATGCATCTTCCTTATGAGATGCCTGACAAACCCTAGCATGCACCTATGTGTCTCTGTCACGTGTTCACATCAATCAATTCCAATATCTGTCAAACAACTCATCATAAACCCTTAGTCACACCATCAGAGACTATAAATTGTGGTGGATGAACTAACCATTCTCGGAAAAGAACTTGATGTTGTTCTAAACGACCTAGATCAATTTGCCTAGCTATTGGTTGTTTTATAATGGAGCTAGCTACCACACCTCATGCGACTAGAGAAATCTATCTCTTCATTCACGCACCTTATGATTGGTCGATCGGAATATATATATAATAATTCATCCATCATATAGTTCATGTATAAACCTTAACTACTCATGTTCGTTTAATTTGTCATTATTCAAACACCAAACACTCATTTGATTCTAAAGATATATATTTTACACGTTCCAACTCTATCTCGTAACACATATCTATTACTCAATTAATGCGCCCATGTAAAAACAAGAAAAAGACAATACCAATGTATTTAGGAAAATTATCCCACAAAACATTGATGGTTTTATATCTATAGCAGATAAAAGATATAGATTTAAGGGAGTAAAGTGGATGAAGTTTTTTAGAAAAAACAGGACAAGCTGATTAATAATTAAATCGTTAGACAACATTGTCTCATACAAATACATTACCATTTAAAATATTCCATACGAGACGGGAGCTTTATTTTTTTTTTACGCACAAAATTGTGGTTGACTAATTATTGTAAGGGTGGAGGGAGTGGACAGCTGGTACCCCCATCGGTTACTTTGTGTAGCGGGTACACCGCCGTCACTCAAGAGTGTAGTTTGGGATGATATATTTACCCGAAGAGGGTAGTGAAAAATGAATGCATTTGTATTTTCTTTTAACATAAAAAAGAACACTGAAAGAGTACCAATGTACCATTACAAATAGTATTGCAAACTAAGTCATATCCTATATTGTATACTTTTAAGTTTCAATGATGCAGCTCAAATTTGTAACAATTTTATATTCACGTTGATACTAATAAAGTGAGTAAATTGTAATTTAGTTACTTTAAGTTTGCCAACGTTAATAATTTCAGTTCACCTTTAAATCTTGTGTCCCTCACATCGGGGGTATTTTTGTGAGCTTGATATGCAAAAAAGGTGTCATATTTATTGTTTGTAAGGTTCTTCAATTATTTAAAGAAGAAACTGATGAAAATATCCCTCATGTGAGAGACACGTAAGAAACTAAAAAAAGTTAATAATACAATACTAAATAACCAAAATTAGAGTAGTTCAGTCTTTAAGAGTTATTACGGTTTTCTAGTTGAATTTATATGCCGTTCTAAAAAGTTTGAATTTATATCATTCTATAAAGTTTGAATTTACATAAGAAATCATATACTTAAAAATATTAATATTAAATTTTTATTTTTATCTAAAATTAATAGAAATGTAAAAGGTTACATGGCGTTCTTCGCAATTTTAGAATATTAATTTACAATTTGCATCCTTGCTATAAATGACTAATGAGTAATGCTTACGTATTACTTATCTGAGTCTAGTACGATCTTTATTAACACTTAGATCCCCGTCATTGTCGCCAACAGCCATGGTTCTCGAAGTAATTTATTTTATATATTTAACACCCTTCATAACATCAGTGTTCTAGAACTATTTTAATTTACACTCCAGACCCTCTCAGTTTCCCAGTTAGGCAATTATTTCAATAAACAGTTTTTATCACCAAACATTTGTATCATTTGGCAGCTAATGTCATCTTGTTTTCTAAATCACTGCTGACGTAATGTTCTGGAACTTCTATTGATCACCAAACCTTGGGATGCTTTTAATGCTCAGTGAAGTTAAAGGTGTCGTATAAAAAAAAGAGTCTCTACTATTTGTCATTTTCACTCGCGTGAAAATAAAATTTTGAATGTGTGTTATATATTTGTGTAAATGAGAATAGTGTGAGTTTAATTTTAAAACCTTATAGATTAATGTAGAATTAATTTTGTAAAAGATGAGTGTTTGAGGGTTAATGGTGGGACCACAATCTCATGTGAGATTCTCACATTAAAAAACTAGCGCCCCCTATTCACCCCAAGGGGGTGGTGTTTCACATGGATCACATCGTGAAAATAGCTCGAATGGTCTTTTTGTGGTGGCATACTTCTCACTCTAAGTGCGAGGCTGTGAGCTGTTAGGGGCACTGTCATTTCCAATCAAATGCGTTTAAATTCTAAACAAATTAAAATAGACCATATCATTTTTACCTTTAACAAGCATAAATTTGATAGGGTGCAACCTTAAACTATCATAAATGCTACCTTACAAGCCAAACCAAGGGTGTGATACCGGTGTTGCTGAGGACCCAGGTGAACCGAGGGTGGAATTCTAGCCCAAGCCGTCCACCGTGAAAAAGTAATATGTTTAAATAATGTTTTAGATAAACATTTGTATGCATTACAAAATTAAAGTAAAATCTAACAAATTAAAATGTATTTTAGAAAGAAGAAATATAGAAAAATTATATTCGGTTTGACCGGTTGAAAATAAGAGATGTTTAATGTGACACCCTAGGCAAATCTCATATCGATCGTGGCACATGAGAGATCTTGGTTCATAAGGAATGTCATGCATCTAATATCACCAACGCGTTTTATGGCTTAATGGTAGTGGATGAGAGGAGAACTCCACAGTTAAGCGTGCTCAGGTGACAGCAATCCAGGATGGGGATGTGTGACCACCCTGAGAAGTTTTCACCTGTGCAACCTAAAGCAAATCCGTGAGCTGTGAGCTAGCAAATCGGACAATATTGGTGATATGAGATGCCGGATGTTACAAATGGTATCAGAGACACTCATGTGCCGTTCGGGATGGTGGGGCAAACCTCATCGAAGGAGATGATGAGTCCCCGTGTGGTGTCGGAGGAACACCTTAGGCAAATCCCACATCCGAGAGAGGATGGTGTGCCAAACCTCATTGAGGATGATGAGTCCCAAAAGAGGTGTGATTGTGACACCCTAGGAAAATCCCACATCACCAGTGGCACATGAGAGATCTTAGTTCATTGAGAGATCTTAGTTCATAAGGAAAATCCAACGCGTTTCAGGGCTTAATGGTGGTGGAAGAGAGGAGAACTTCACAGTTAAGCATGCTCAGGTGACAGCAATCCAGGGTGGGTGACCGACGTGTGAAGTTTTCACCTGAGCAACTAAAAGCAAATCTGTGAGCTAGCAAAGCGTATACTATTGGTGATACGAGATGTCGGATGTTACATTTTATTCATGAAAACCTGCTCATGACACGTTTCATTCAAAGGAAGTTTTCAGAAAGTGATCGATGTCGAAGTGTTAGTCAAAAATAAGATTAAAAATCAGTTCCTACCACGAGGAGTATTGTGGAAAGTGTTAGTTTGTATTTTATTATTATTATTATTTTTTTTGTATATCAATTGTTACTAGAATGAAAACTAAATTGACAGAAAAGAAAATACGGTTGTTTGCGGTTTTTGTTGAATTAAAAAGGAAATTAAGAAAGTTTGATTTGAATTAAGAAACAATATTAAAATGAGTTTGTAAACAATTAATGAGAAAAAGTGATTCCTCTAGGATTCCGGTTCACAAGTGAATTCATAATTTAGTTTTCAATTGAGGAAACCATATAGACATAGTTATGTTAATCAGATGATTGTGACAAAAAAGGACCATTTGCTTCAATCGCAAAACAATGGAAGATTATCACCAATTTATCAATTGAATATTACCAAACCCAATTCATAACCAAATATGTCCTAATTACTAGAACTCTAAGAAATTGAAAAGAAATTTATAAGGTTTACGCAAAAATCAACTGTTTACAATCATTCAGATCGACAATAAGCAAAAATCATCGTATGCTTAGATTGCAAATCCCAAAATATAATGAAAAACTAAACTAATAATCCAACTTACAAGAACCGTGCACCCGGAGGAAAACACAAAAGAATTAGCCGCTCATCTTGACGAATTGATCTTCAAAACTAGGTTGAGATTACATGATTTGATGTTTCTAACAGTTTGGAATGGATTGGAATGATGAAAAATGACGGAAGATCTTCAATTTTGGTGCTAAGGGTTGCTTTTGGTGGAATAGAATGCTACACCCCCAATCCCTACAAATTTTTTTCCTTTTATACGGCACCTCTTTAACAAGGGAAACAATTCAGCCTACTATAAGGCTCAACTGGCCTACTATATGGCTCCAGGTAAAAGTATACTCTCCTCCTTCTCTGGATAGTTAGAGAGAGACCACCATGAGGCTCTTTTCATTTTGTCAACTCAACACTTTTGATCCCTCAACTTTTTCTTTCTCATTATGTCACTTTAGGTCCCTCGACTTCACTTCCAAAGTTCCAAAATACTCTAAAAACATGCTTTAAAGCTCCCGAACACCTGAAATCATAATTGAACTCAAAGTAAACTCGTTCAAGATTAAATATCACTTAAAAACAAATAATTACTATATAAAAACACCGGCTTTTGACGCCCGATCAGAAAGCTGCAAAATTGACATATGTAAGTGATGTTGAGAGTGATGAAGAATCGAAAGAATCAAGTTTTTAGTGTAGCAATAGAAAACAATTGTTTTTGCTATACAAATCATTGTGTATCGAGATGGCAATATTACAAACCAAACAACAAATGTTGTGTAAAAAGAAATATTCTTAGCTTTACGAATAGTTTTAACTTTTGTCAATGTAGTTATAATATTTCTTTCTTTAATATAACCTCAACTGATATATTGCCTATGAATTTCCTTTACAACCTCATTATGGATGTATATTTATTTTTCATCGACCGTATGGTCCACGAGTATTAACATAGTTAAATCAAATATTAACTAAATAGAATTCAAACTAACACCGTTATTTTTCACGTCCTCCCTAAGCAATTGAACCGTATCACACTTAATCAACATTGTTCAATTTAAAAATATTCCATGTGCTCCTTAGACTATGTGCAGTACCTAAGTGAGGTCGTGAGAGTGAGAATGAGGATGTGCCTCGCAGGTGTCATTGAGGCGTCACATAGGAAAGAAAGTTACTCCAGATTGATCACTTAGGAGTGCAATGATGAGTGAGGGTGAGGTGATGAGTAAAGAGTATGAGAGTGGGGTGTATATACTAATTGGTTGAAAAATAAAACAACCATCCCTCATGTCGCAGTAAACTAAGGGCAGCACGGTGTTCCAAATGTGAGTGATGTGCCACGTCAGCCATCACGCCCCCAACTTCACCCACTACACATGGTATTAGAGGGTTTTGACCTCGGATTCTATGGTTTCCGTAGCAAAGCTTCATAATCAACTTTTTCCCTTTTTTCCAAAGATGTAAATAAGTAAATTATAATTTCAAAGAAACATATTATATCTATATGATTCAAGAAGAACAATTGTTTATTGTGATTGGTCATTTTTTCATGTGGCATACAATGATTGAACCAAAACTTGTCTTCTTTTTTTTTTTTTTTTACTTTTAGATATATAAATTGATTATACGTAATTAAACAAAATGAATTATAGCTTAGTGGTTTAAAGCGCCCCCTTTAAGTTTATACACCCTGGTTCGAGCTTCAATTAAGGTTGTGGGTGAATATTTATATACAGGTGTTATTGTTTTTTTATACAAAATATAATCAAAGGGTTTTTATTTCCAATTTTATTAAAAAAAAAATTTTGTTTTTTCTGTGTTTGAAGAATTTTGCTTGTTTTATGCTATGTGAAGTGAACGATAGACTTACCTTTAGTATATATATACATATTCATGTGAATTTTAACACTTTGGTTCTATCAATATTTGAGATCGAGTATAGAACCACGAATTACTTGCCTACAATGAGAAAGTTATAAATTTTATCAACAGGAAGCTATATAAACCAAGTTACCACGCCGCATCACGTGGGTTATAAGTCTAGTT
This sequence comes from Stevia rebaudiana, assembly GCA_009936405.2. Classification (NCBI taxonomy): domain Eukaryota; kingdom Viridiplantae; phylum Streptophyta; class Magnoliopsida; order Asterales; family Asteraceae; genus Stevia; species Stevia rebaudiana. Next base: position 12,247,697 of record WOUH02000045.1, read on the forward strand.
CATTATTATTTCATATTGTATATTAATATTTTCTCTATATAAATTACAAAGTAATATAAATAGTTTTATGTTTCTGTTGGGCCATCTTTTCCTATCTTTAATGTGTCTGGACCAAGTGATTATATTTATTTATAGGAAATTTAATTATTTGAATATTCTATTTTAGTCAAATTACGCGGTATTATTCAACAGCAACGGTATTATAAAAAAAAATCAATTTACAACATTTTAGCTACAAGCTACACAAGCTACAGGGCTTTTGTTTCATTGGTTTCTTTCGACGGTTGTCTCTGGTTGGTTCGTTTGGGCGGCCATATCTAGGGTTTTGTTTTTTCACCTGCATCTCTTTTATGTCGACCACACCACAGCTATGGATGTTTTCTTTCTTTTCCTTTCGGTTGATTCACGATTTAGGTTACATATTGGTGAATCTTAAAAAATCACCGGTTGTGATGCAAAAGCCACGCGTCTTCCACCCATCAGAGAAATAGCATCACCGAAGCAACTTCGTTCTGTTCGCCCTGATTTGTCTTCCTCCCGGTGAAAAACCCCTAGATCCTTAAACGTTGGCTTTGTAACAACGTCGTTTACCTTGCCGAAAGCTTCCCTGATTTTAGACTCCATCGGATATCAACGCAGAAGCGGTTACTTCCGCCATCAAGTCTGATTTCAACCAATACAGGTCTTCTGCTTTCCTCAGTTGAGCCCTAATTGCATTCATCTGGATTTTTTGTGTCAAATTAATGATGTAAAATTCTTATTTGTGTTTGTAATTGGAAAATCAATTTATTTTGGCTTTGTTGAATTGCTGTGTTTTGTTATTTTCTATATGACGTCCACAGAGCTTGCTTTTAGTCTGGCTTCTTGGTGTTAATTATTTCTCAAGTTTCTTTACTCTTTCTTTTGTTTCAAATTTGTTTTTATACCGTGTTAGTCAGTTGGAAGTGTTTCTTTTGATTGGGTCTCATACATAGATAAGAATAGTTACAATGTAAACATGAAAGTTGCTTACTATTTTAAGATCACACACATAGATGATTTGAACTAATATGTTGTTCATTAAAATAGATCTTTTGCTGAGTAGTAAATCATGACTTACATAGTAGCATAAAAAATTAAGTGCCAGAAGGAAAGTGAGAATGAGGGATTGATTAGGTGTTTAGAATCAATAAATCAGACAAGTTTATGATTGTGTTTGAATTAATGAGTTATCCTATTGATTCACAAGTTGTTATAATGATGAAATTTGTTTTTGTATTTCAGATTCAATATGAAGAAACTCAATAATGCTAATCAGGTGTTCATTGTTTCAATTTATAATTGTTTTTTGATGGGTTGAATCTTCCACCCATGGGTACAAGTTTTAGCTGTGTGGTATATGAAAAGACCCAAATCAAGAAGCCGCTCCACCTAATTCTATAACTCTACCAGTATAAGTGCTTGCCTCTTGGTTTGGTCTGAACTTGTATTTATTAGATGATTGCTAATGAATTTTGGATTTGTCATTTATTATCACCGAGAATGAGATCTTTATCTTGTCATGAACAAAACAAATATATTACAATACAATTAACAAAACTACATCGCAAAGTCATTCTTTTCTTTTTTTAACCCATTTTATCACAACTCATTTGATTGTAATATGATCCAAGAGGATTTAAAATTGGATAATTCTTTGGTGGTGTGTTGCTTTGGATGTGTCATGTGAACTGATTAATGAAGACTCGATACCAACTATTGTTCAGCAGGTGGTTAAGGTTTTAGGACACCTAAAAGAGGCAATGAGGAAGAACGCTGTAAAATGTAAATGCTCTGCATAGATTTTATGAAGATGATACCATAATTGATTGCATGAGACGAACAAGGGGGTTGGTAATTGTACAAAGAACAGAAGACAGGAGATGGATAAACATTTGCATATTACCTCTTCAACAAATTTGAAAATTCTACTTTTGTTTAAATTAGCTTTTGCTGGAATTGAATTTGTTCACTTTAAATTTTAGAAACTTTGCAACAGCCCCGAAGTAATGGGAGCTACTCCCTTTGCCCATATATGATCTTTTCATGATATATGTAAATTCTCATTAGATTTTAGTGAGCAGTTTAAGCATTCTCAAATAAGACGCCTGACCGCTATGTGTTTCTTTATTCGCGTTTGATATTCAAACCATTGCGAAGTTCACCGCTCAACGCGCGTGGGAACTATTCTAGTTTATATTAACTTACACAAATGGACTTTAAAACATCAACAACTACGTTAATGATTTATTATGACCAGGAAGCTTGTCTAAAGTGATAAAGTCTCACTCATGTGTTCGAATCTTATTTGTCGCAATTTAAATGCAAACCAAGTGAAAGGTGAACTTGTTATTTATCATGGGTTCGGTTCCAAAGGGGGTGAGAGTTTACCTATTCAACGGCGTTCTAGCGCATCAAGGGGGCTTTGTTTTACCGCTGCCCGGTGGGCCCGATTCAGACAATATACCTGATACGTGAAACAACGTCGTTAAATAGCAAGGTCAAATCAGTGGCGGATCTAGGAATTTTTTTTATGGGGGGAGGAAATTTTAGGGTCGTTTGAGTATCGATATACAATAATTTTTTTCTTCTGTTTCGGACCGGTTTGTGTCGAGTCGGGTCGGGTCATGTTAAAAAATAATCAACAAGACAAAATTTCATATTGAAAAACATAATGGTCTAGTGGTGGTTTTTGTTTAATATATTAAAATTAATAATAAACTTATTTAATAGATGATATTTGTAAGTTGGTTAGTTTATAAAAGTTAATAATGGACTTAAACTTATTTTTACTAAGTTTATATTATTAGTTTGACATATTTTCAACTTGGGTTTTAATGTTTTATAACTAAAATTAGAAATTAAAATTGGATTGGGGGCAGATTGGGGGCGGATTGGAGGTCGATCACAAAGTTTTATGGGTTGGTCGGGATTTTAACATATATGTACCACTGAAAAAACAAATTTCAAGGTGGGCGGCTGCCGCCCATGGCCTTAAAGTGGCTACGCCACTGGGTCGAATACTCGACCTCCGTGAGAATCCACGACCATAGCAGATGCGCAGGAACGTTTTGGAATGGGTAAACCTTCGTCTCCCATTAGAATCAAACTCGTGTTAAATACGGATTTAATTCATTACCTGATGTCTTTCAAACTTTCTCATATGAATTTGAACCCTTGAACTCCACGTATATAAATAACTAATTATATAAAGAAAAAAATTATGTTCACTTTCGTAAGAATAATTTATGATAAGTGTATGTAATTAATTAAATTTTAAAACATAGGATCAATAATAATTTTGAATGTAATACTATAGTTAGAGCTTTTTTATTTTCATGATATGGACACAAAGAGTGAATTGTTTGATTATAAACTCTTTGAATAAAATGTTTTGTATTAACATGACATAATAAAACACGTAATTAACACGTTTCGTATCATTAACAGATTTACACGATAAGACATGATAATTTTTGTGTCTTAACAAGTACAAATACTTGTTAACCTGTTAGTGACATGTTAAGACCTATTAAGAGCATTCACATTTGGTTCTTTATAAATTGTGTTGCCGAGTTCTTTATATTATCGATTTTGGTTAAGAGTGATTGTGAGTGGAGAGATATAGAGAAACTAATAGATTGATTAAATATATAGAAAACATTGTTCATTAAAATAAATAAGAGAGAGTATAAGGTAATGATAAATGTATAAAATGTATTATTTATTGATTAGGATAAAGAACATGTAATGATATATGTTTAAAAATTATTATTTAATTGAATAAGAAAGAAAAAAGTTTGTGATTTTTAGTAATTTATAAAGATGAGGTTGAAGAAGCAAATGTAAATGCTTTATGTTAGTTAAATTTTAAAAATATTTAAATATATATAGTACCCATTTAAGTTATTTATTTATTTTATTATTAGTTTGTTTATTTGCATGTTTATTGTAAATAATCTGCAGAGCTCTTCGGAGATATTATGTTGTCTGATATTATTCATGAAACGGATGATTCAAACTCTATCAACAATCATAATGTTTGTTTTTCACTTGATTTTTAATGATATGTCATGTTGTTTTCCTTTGATGTTTGATGTTGTTCTTTTGATAATTTTTTTGTGCATGTTTGACTATGAAAGCTGAAAATATGAGTAGATGTTATGAACTACTTTTTATTGAACTTGTGATGTGTTATTTAAGACTTTGTGGTTTTTTAAAGATTATTTGGACTATTGGAAACTTTTGTTCATTTAAATAAGTGTTTTTTGTCGTGCCTATTAACGGGCTTTATCACGTAACCTGTTACTAAAAAGGTCTTTGTTTGTGTTTGGAAAAAAACTAACAGGATTAGATATAGTGTCATGTTAGTATCAACACTTATTGTGTTCGTGTTTTATCGTGTCGCATGTGACATGTTATGTCAGCCATATATCAACTGATTCGTTGCCAAATTTTATGCACTTCTTCTAGAGGTTAACTTTGCTGAATCTAACAAATATCATGTTACAACTACCAAAAATTTATTAAAAAAGGGTAAAGGAAATAACATGCCCCATGACAAGACAAAACTTGTATGCACGCTTAATAATGATATTCGATGTAAAAAAGATCATGTGTTATTTTGTTAGCGCATATATAATTACACATACACATACAAGACAAAAGTGTTGTGCACATGTAATAATGATACAAAAAAATAGATTTTTTTCATTAATCTTGGTAGGTTTATTTGGGTTAACTCTCTAAGAGAGGGTTAGCAAAATATATATCAACTATATATATATGGGGGATGATTCATGAGAGAATAATTTCTTGTGCGAGAACTCAAGAACCACACTTGAGTGAACTTTGAATATTTTCTATTTTTCATACATTATTATTTTTTAAAACGAATTGCACCATCGAATCATAAAGTTTGCCTCTTTTAAAGAGTGGAATGCAGCCACAAAAAAAATCGCACAAAAAATTGCAACATAGTGCACATATGCATTATGAAGTTAATTCACGTAATTTGATTTCACATACCAAAAAGTTAAACTTTAAAAACCAATCTCTAAGCCCTAAAAGTTAACCTATAAAACCTAAGGCTCAACCCTAAAAGCTAACATCCAAAAGTTTACCCTTAAACCCTAAATTTTTAACGTGATTTTTTGTTAAAATCGATTAAAACCCTATTTTGATTAGTTTAAATTGAAAGCTTAGGACAGGGTTTTAGGGTTCGATTTCTTCAGCAAGTTTGCATGATTTTGAGAGGAGAAGAGACTGGAAGCATAAAGTTTGAAGCTTGGAGGCGTTTGGATAACTAATTAGGTTTGTTTAGTTATTAATTAAACATTGTTTCGTAGTTATTTTGCATAATTATTCTTTTCTTTATGTTTGAACGATGTCAACATTTTGTTTTAATGATTATATGATGTTTTCAGTGATCATGCTTGGCTAATTTCATTAGTAGTTTCCTAAGTGATGTTGATTGCTGGATTTGTTGTTGAATAATGATGTTTGGATAATGATAATTGTAATTTGTAGTAACTAAGTTAAAATTTAGACCTTAATTGATCACATAGCAGTCTAGGTAATGGTAATTGGTAATAAAATCAAGTCTATGAGTTGTTTCTCTAAGTGTAGATTCGATGTTTTGGTCAAATTGCTAGTTTGATTTGCAATGTGCATCCTTGAGACCGAAAGGAGATAGGATTTAGTTGTCTATTGTAGGATCGGTTAGTTTGGGTGGACCGAGAGGATGACCTAGGCTGATTAGTCTTGTCTTTAGCAACTAAAGCATGCTTAGTTATTGTTTTATTGTCTTTAGTGCCCAACTTAGGCGGTAACGACTGGCTATTTTCCGGCAGTCAACCGACCAATTTTCGACCGTTGACTGTATCTAAACCGGCGGTACGCCATCTGTAACTTAATATTTATGGGAATTAAATATTATCATTGTATTCTTAAACGTATTCCGAAACATTTGAGTGTAATCAGAATTTTGATACGAGCGACGGTTTGAAAGTTACGCGCCAATCAACACAACGCTCCATATACGTGAAAACCCACCACCTTTTTTGGAGGTGAAACCAATGGGGTTAGATAGGAAATGGAAAATCATGATCGTAGGCGAAAACCGCGCTCAAAACAAAGTCCGAATGAAGCGGGAAACGCGAAAACAAGTTAACCAGACTGATCAGAATACGGAACGACGTGTCGGGGACACGTGGCACCTCGGGACACGTGCCAGGACATGTGGCAGCACTCTAGAGATGCTGGCAATGAGTTGGACATGTGGCATGCACCCTGGACACGTGTCAATTCACCCGGGCGAGTCAGCAAACACGTGGCAGCGCCACACGATGCCACGTCACCACCGGGATTTCCAATTTATGGCTATAAATAGCCAGCTCCGAGGAGATCATTTCTGCACTCCCATCTCGATCTCAATTCACACACAAACGTATCTGATTTCGTATTATCCCGGTTGTTTATCGCGTAGAAGATCGGTCTCGTTCGGATCTGTCAGCTCTCGCTAGGACTCTCGGAGGTTATCACTCTATATCTCAAGACTCTCGGAGATCAAGCTAGAGGATCGTGGACTCTCTCACTACTCTCCTTTGTCTATATTA
>WOUH02000045.1:12279522-12296002 GCA_009936405.2 Stevia rebaudiana
GATGGAGGGTACATTGTGCTTCACTTTTTAAGTGGTACATTGTGCTTATAAAGTGGTACAAAGTGGGAGGGTAGTTACAGGGTACCATTGCCACTAATAGAGGGTACTTGAGATGGTAGTTTGAGCATTTGATGTGACATAATTTGATTATGTAATTTGGAAGGGTAGTTTAGTTTGTGAGGGTACCACTCCCTCCACCCTAACAAACAAAAGAAAAAAGTGTAAACTAAGAAACAATAGTACATATAACTTTTAGTAAGTTTAGGTCGTCAATTGTTGCTACCAACTACTCTTATCTCTTCCGTATATTGAACTTAGTTAATGAGATTTAGTCACTTTACAAGTACCTTAAAGACTGTTAAATATCGTAGTGGCGAAACCTCTTTCAACTACCCTTATCGTCCGACTCGAACTAAATATTAAAAACAAGCGAATCTAAGACTATGCGGTATGCTCGGGTGAGTGGGGGCTTGAGTGGACATGCCACGTAGGAGAGTGAGTGAGTAAAGTGGGTGAGTGGAAGGGTGAAAATGCATGTGGTGAGTGGGGGCTTGAGTGGATAAAAAGTAGGGTGTTGATGTGGTGTTTTGTGATTGGTTGGAGGGTAATGTGGATTATTTGATTGGCTGGAAAAAAGAAAGAAAAAAAAAAGTCAAAAGCAACTCACGCCTTGAGTCCACTCACCTGAATCTCAATCACGCCCCACTCACGCCTACCCAGGGCGGTGTTTGGGCTTGAGTGGAGTCACCCACGCCCACTCATGAGTCACATCCCATAGTCTAACAACAATACAAAGATATTTGACAATATGTCACCAAATGGTCTATGACTTGAAGAACGTGCATGTAATCGAAATTGGCTCAATAGTAATACATAGCTTTATTAAGGACTTCATAACAGGGAAACGAATCTTTAATTTTTTTTTTCTACAAAATTTATATAACTTAAACATAACTATGTAACTGTTGCTATAAATTGAAGCAAATCCCACTTGTTGTAAGTAAATTATTACACACTAAACAAAAGTATACACAAGCCTAGTGTACAATGATGGTGTTGTTTAGGGCACATCCGCAGAAACTGCCCAAATGTTTAGTACAAATCTTAAAATGTCTAACTGGAAAGAGGGTGTTGCAAGTTTTATTGGAAGCTTCAAAATATCCAAATTGTTGTTCACATGATACAAATCTCAAAGTGTCTAACTGGAAAGAGGGTGTTACAGGTTTTATTGGAAGCTTCAAAATATCCAAATTGTTGTTCACATGAATCTTTGGCTTCAACTTTTATACCAACCCTTTTACTAATTTATTTTATTTTTTATAATATAATAAACAAAACAAAAATTCAAAAGAGTTGATTCGAGAAAACTTGTTCAATTCCATACATTCAAATCTCAAAACATTTTAATATAATTTACACAAACCAAACCAAGAAAAAGGATTTCTTGTTCACATCTATGCATGCAATGATCCCAAATTCTCTATCAAAAATAGCACATTACTTAACAATCTAAATATCTAACATAACCAACATTACAAATTAAAAGCTTCTTGAACTTGATAACATCTCTTTTGCATCTTCAAACCACTTAAACTGTATCTTGATGCCACTATTTCATTAAGTGACAACCTCTTCTTCGGACCCGGTTCGGGTCTTTGTTTCGGGGCACTATGTGACCTCAGTTTCGCCTTAGACGACTGCGTGCTCGCCATGTAACTCGGGTGGTTCGAATACGGCCTGAAAAAGCTATCACCACACACACTTTTAGCCGGAGTCACCGGTCCATTTGACCGGTGTGAATTGAAGAAACGCGGTGTGCTTTGAGCCGTGTTTGAGAACTTGTAATCATCACCCACATATCCCCATTCAAAATCTTGATGATGGTTGAATTCAGGAATTGAAACACATGCTGGGTTTTGGCAATGAAGAGGAGACGGAATGCTGTTCATGTAATGGGAATGGGAATTGGAATCATCTCCGGAATCAGATGCACATGTATTGATGCGTCTGGATCTTGATTGTGGTCTGTAAGTATCGATTTCAACTATCTTCGGGCTTTCATCGAAGCAATTTGTGTTGGATTCATACGCTGAGAGTCTCTTGCTATGAAATTCGTTTCTCTCGATGTCGATTTTCCCCTGAACATGTTAATCAACATGACGAATTGATTAAATTTGTCCCAAATTATATGAAACAAATAGTGAAAAGGATCTTACGATTGATTTTCTATGGCGGAACTCCGGCGGGTCAAGGTGGTCTTTGGTGAACGACCGGCGAGCCCGATCGGATCTAATGGCGGCTTGAGCTCGAATCAGAGCTTGCATACTATAAAGAGTGGCTGCAGCCCGTTTTCTGACAAGAAATCCTCTCACAAGAGCTTGTAATTTCACTAATCCTTTCAAAGCTCTAAATGCCTTTCGAGCCTGACATTATAATCAATGAAAACATGATTAAAAGTTCAAATCTTGAAATAAAAATTGGATCTTTAATCGAATTAAATAAGTTCAATTACCAAATGGGATCTAAAGACTGTTTGAATCTTAACGGCGGCTACAATCTCTCTGCCGGAGTTATACGGTGTTGTTGTTCTACGTTGGTTTGTGAGCCTCACGACGGCGACGGCAGCTTGTGCGGCGGCGACCGCCGCATCTGCGGCCGCGGCGGTGGCGGCAGCGACAGCAATTGCATGTTTGTTCTGTTCTTTTTCAGTCTCCGACATGTAAGATCTCAACCAAGCGGGATCATTTGCTGGTGGTTTGATGTTATTCATCGCCGGTGACTGAGATTCCTTCAAGGGTTTTCCGAAGCTCCACCGTTTCTTGTCTTTCCGGTCACCGGAGTTGAAATTGTTTACATTTTCTTTATCTTTCATACCCAATAGACCTTTGAACCATCTTGTAGCTTTTCCCATTTTCTGTAAACTCAAAAATGGAGATTTAGAATTAGAGATAACACAATGTATTTATTTATCTGCTGCAAAAGGAGCCAAGTGTTTATTATCAGTGAAAGAACATTTGGAAGGACATTTAGAATCTTTTACAAGTTGGAAATGCAGAGAGGTGATGAAAGAGAGAGAAGATGGTTATAAAATGGCATCAAAACCTTAAAATAATGGTGTTTTAACTAGGAGATTTAACCTTAGTTAAAATTTGGACTAAAATGGCAAGATATGCAAACCAGAGAGTATGATAGGCAAAATTTTAAAAATTGGACTAAAGTGGCAATTTTAGGTAAACCATAGGGACGAAAACCGCAATTAATTCATGTTAAAATGCATATATTGCTTATAGCTATGAAGTCAACAATGCAATTCATTCTATAAACTGCAAAAAACTCTTTAATCAAACAACAGTATGGTGTTTAACAACATAAACAACAGTATGGTGTTTATTCAATTCTCTATGCTGAATTTTACTTGAATTGAAACATAGTTACGTGGTGAAATTGAGCACACGGTACCACACATCCAAATTCACCTATACAAAATTTCAAATTCACCTACTAAATCTTCAACATCTCAATTACAGTACTTGTGTTCATAAAAGATCAAATTCATATCATAAACAAGGTTATCTGACTAACCAATTCAAACTCAGTGAAATACACATAGCATCATTCAATTGAAGCCCTAAACACTTTGAGTTATCGAACACATAGGAAGCAAAACCAAAAGAAATGTGGTTTCTGAATTGAAGATATACAGATAAGTGAGGATTTTTACCTTGTTCTTGGAAGAGGTGACTGCCTTGGAGGCTGCAACCGACCCGATCAACTGCTTGACCGGCGACCCGGATCCAGGATCCGACGAGGTAGATTGTTCTTCCTAAAGTCCCCATTACGCATCAACCCTATTATTTTCTGAGCTGTTTCTTCCGATCGTGGACGACAGCACAAAAGTTTCCCTGTTTACCCAATGGTAAAATACTAAAATTTCAGATTTAACACTTATAGAAAAGTTATTAGTGTGCTACAAACTATTGTAGCTTGATATATTTTAACGAGTTAGCCATACAACAGTGGCAACACAGAAAACAAAAGAAATTATAGGGAACTAAGGGCGTAGGGCGTATCCGGTGTTTGACTTAGCTCCCGCTCTGCGCATGGTCCGGGGAGGGGCCGGATCGCTTCGCGATCTGATGTACGCAGCCTTACCCTGCACTTTTTGTGCAAGAGGCTATTTCCCACGGCTTGAACCCATGACCCCATGACCTCAAGGTCACAAAGCTGCAACCTTACCAGTTGATCCAAGGCCCGCCATCCTATAAATTAATTTATGTCAAATTCATACCTAAGACTTGAGAGTTAAAACATGAAAGCCATTTATAGTCTTACAAAACTAAATAAAAAATAGATTATCACTAGTCCGCTACTTCACTTATCACATGAAATCTAACTCGCCAAGACTAGGGGTATTAAAAAAAACTGGTTTTGGAACTGGAACCGGCGGTTCCTACCCGAACCGGAACCAACCGTACTTGAACCGCCTGTTTGGGTGGTTCCAGCTTCTTTGAAAAATCATAACTGGAATTAACATAACTGGTTTTACTCTACCAGGTCATAAACCGGTTAGGAGCATGTCAAAAACCCGAACCAGAACAAGTTCTTCTTTACCCGATTATTGACTTTTGTTGACCGATTTGAGCACCTCTAGCTAAGACCATACGGCTTGGTGTCGAGAAAGTAGCATGTCTTAAACCAAATATGGTCCTGGGTGAAGTTATTTGGTTAAAAAACTTTTGTTGTGAACAAAATAATCGTTCATAATATACTGCTAGTGAATACTTTAGCATCTAAATAGCTTGGTGTTTCTATGAACAAAAATGGTTGTTCAAAATGTGCTACATGGAGGTAGTTTATCATGTAAACAACTTGGTATATTATTTTTGGACAAATTATGATTGTTCAAGTTTAAAATTTCTAGTTGAAAGAAGAAACTTAGTATGTTTCTATATAGCTCTACACAAGACAATATTATTGATATGATTTAGGTTCGATAATTTTAGAGATCATTGACATATTCACTTAAGTATTTTTTTAAGTGTTTGCATTTTATTGATTTTATAATTAATTACACGAATGGTCCATGTGGTTTGCTCAAATTTCAATTTTGGTTCCTAGGGTTGAGAAGTTACAAGTTTAGTCCAATAGTTTGCACGGACATAACACATTTGGTCCCTAGAGAGGATGTTAGTTAAGTTTTCCAGTTAAGTTTCCGTTAAATATATTTAGATTTAGTTAAAGCACCTTTATCTTGTAAAAAAAATCAAACTTTCATATTTATATAAGAACTAATTTCAAATACCACCATCGTATGCACCCCCGGCACGCCATGTGTCTTTACCAAACCTCCAAATCGTAGAAGTTTTTTGAGCAATCATGTAATCAGCAACCAGATTCAAAAACTCATCTTCATTTCCGGCCAACTCTCTTTATCTCGATTTTCAGTCAACAATATAAGTCGACCCGAGTCTATCTCTCTGGTAGTTCATATATGATCTTTCTTGGAAGTTTTAGGAGACGGGAAGTAGCATCTGGCCAGTGGTGCCTGCGATGGTGGTTCACGATGGCCAAAGAAACAATGGTGTGAGGTGCAATGGTGATAGTCTCCAAATTGAGGGATTGAAGACGTGACGATGCCAAATTACTTTCTCTCTTTGGTTTCTCCTTGTTTCCTGTTGTCAACTAAATCCCTCTCTTTGTTTTCATTAAACGTGATTTTGAATGTCGGAATCATCCTCCTTTGCTGGAGAAGATGGTCGTATTCCTTCTATAAAGTTAGAGAGAAAGAAAAAAATGGGGCAAAGTGAGCCCAAAAATTTAGATGAGTTCCGATATAAATATTTAAATTTGATATTTAAAAAAAAATAAGGGTATTTTAGTCAATTTTGAAATATCTTAACAAAAAACTTAACTGACATCCACCAAACATGTTACATTTCTGCAAACTATTAGACTAAACATTTAATTTCTTAATTTTAGGGACCAAAATTGAAATTTAAGCAAACCACAAGGACCATATGTGTAATTAATTCTTGATTTAGAGTGTGATGTAGGTTGTTATTCACCCCTCAAAGTACCCACCATAAAGTAGACAAAAGCCTGCTACAAGCACCTAATTTCATTACATTTTTAAGAATTAGTCATACATAAGAATTTCCATCGTCCTACATTCATCGCCAATTTTGTCCTCATGTCTTTTAAAGTCCGAAAATAATCCTAACACGTTGAATGTCGAAACTCAACATTTAACTTATAATTGGTACAATAATGCAAGAATATTAAGCAACTCTATTCCTAACAAAACTAAAACGTTTACATGTTCCTTTCATAGTCTCAGCATATCCAGCAAATATATCAGAAACCTCAATCTTACCTTCCAATCTCATCTTTTCAGCCAATTCCTCAAGAATATTAGGTTTACCAGCCTTAAAAAAATCATCAGCAAACTTATTGTAATCAAGTTGAGGCGGTTTCATACCTTTTTCTATCATTTCTTCAAGATACTTACACGCCTCCATTGATCTTCCTTGTTTCACAAGTCCATTGATCAACACAGTATACGAATTATCATCGGGACAAACGCCTTTTCGGCTAATTTCCTCCCAAACCGCAAGACCCATCTCATAATTTTCAATCTTGAAAAAACATTTCAACATCATATTGTATGTATGAATAGTTGGCTCAATTCCAATATGAATCATCTTCTTGTATAACCTCACTGCATCATCTGGCATTTGGCGGTTCGTCATTAACTTAATCATCGCGTTATACATTCGTCCATCTGGATTGCATCCGTTAACCTTCATCTCTTTCAACAAACCATAAACTTTATCCATCTGCTTTTGGTTTCCAAAACCTGTAATTAAACATGTGTAAACCGCAGCATCTGGCTTGCATCCAAACTTAACCATGTTATCATAATACTCAACCGCATCTTTCATTCGTTTTTGCTTGCATAAATCTCTAATCATGATTGTATAGCTTCGTTCATTAGGATATGGACCCTTTGCTTTCATGACTTCAAACAACTTAACCGCATCGGACCGTTTATGGACCTTTAACAACCCTTCAAGCATCGTGTTATACGCCACAATGTCGGGTTTCAAACCCTTGTCTATCATCTCATTCCACACCTTACCCGCCTCTAATATGTTTCCGATTTTGCACCAACCGTTTAACAAAACCGTGTATGTTTGTATATTAGGGGTGAACCGACCTTTCAACTTTTCAAACAAAATCTGAGCTTCCTTACCGAGCTTTGCCCTACCAAGATTATCAAGCAAACAGTTAATGCTACCAACACCAACTTTGAAATTGTGTTTCTTCATCAATTCAAAGATTCCAACTGCTTTTTTCCTTTGTTGAGCAGCTGCAAACGATTTGATGCAAATTTGAAATGTATCAAGCGTAAGCAACCCTTTTTCACCAATTTCATCAAGTAATGATATCATAGTTTCAAATTGCTTAGTTTTTCCAAGTATACTCATCATCATATTATATGTTCTTGAATCATGGCTAAAACCAGGTTGCTGACCCGCCCAAGTAAAGAACCTAAACGCGGGTCGTCTAGCATGTTTAAACCTCTCTAACACATTGATAACCAGATCATGAGTCAATCTAACACCAGAATTATCTAAAACAGCTTCCATGTTTCGATCCAGTGCAAACAGTTCTTCAATCACATTACAAACCCTTTCAACCTCCTTTTCGTCTGCTAAAGACCTCATATGTGGAAACTCATCACCTTCATCATTTTCCCCTTCTGATTCACCATCTGAATTCGCAATTACACTGCAAAAACCCCTAATTTGGGAATCTGATTTGTTCCACATATCAACAGTTTTCAATTTCGAGTTTGAAACAAGTGATAAAACAGAATGCAGATGATTAGCCCTAGGGTTTAAAAGCATTATCGAACTGGAATATGAATTTACACGAATACACCTAGGGTTTGAATCTACTAGCATTTCTTCTTGTACAGAAGAGATCCAAGAGGAGTGTGGCAAAGTATATGAAACTTGACAATCAGTACAATCGATAGTATTATTATCAGAAGCATGAAACACACGATGCAAGGGCAAAGAGATACCGTTAAGCAAGAGCATTTCCCTTCGAAAGGGTTCTCGTCTTCCTCCGTTTTGTTGCCGGTGAATGATAGAGCATACGCCGGCGGTGGCCCGGTGGTAGATTCCGCCATTGTTGAGCTTAATTTGAAGCGAAATTGAATAGTTCGTAAGTCTAGTAGCCATTGAGCTCCATGAAAATGGTTCGATGTAGAAGACCGTGCCGCTAGTGGAAAATCGGAGATAGAGATAGTGACGTAACATATGGGGTGCTTGTTGAGAGAACCGTATTTTTATTAGAAAACCAAAAGCTATATATAAATAAACTTTATATATTTCTTATTTAATAAAGGAGTAACAATAATGCCACAAGTCAACTTTACAAGTATTTAAATTTTTTTTATATTTTTTATTTATCTTAAACTTTAAAATATATTTAAATTTTAAAATTAATTAATTTTGTTATTATATAATTAAATATTTGTCTTATATATTTAAAAGAGTAATCACACTTTTCATCCATGAGCTTTGCAATGTTTAACAGTTTCAAACCGCATTTTATAAAATCGTCCAAAATGTTTTAAATCTTAACAATTTTCGCTCATAGTATTTCAAGTATTAAAAATTTTCATCCTTAACGTTTCAAGTTTTAACAGTTTTCGTCCCTAATGTTTCAAATATTAAGTGTGTTCCGTTAGTGGTTTAAGGACAGAAAAGTTAAGACTTGGTTCTAAATAATGTCATATGACAAGACCATAATTTTTTAATTTTTATATATTTTTTATTCTATCTTAAATTTTAAAATCTACCTCTAATAAAAGATAAAAAAGTAACATAAATGACACATGTCAACACAATAATTATTTGAATTTATATATATATATATATATATATATATTTTTTTTTATCTTAAATTCTAAAATAGATATAAATTTCAAACCCATTAAATTTGTTATTATCTATTTAAGTTGTTATTATCTATTTAAGTATTTATCTATATATTTAAAAGAATAAATTACAAATCTCAACCTTGAGGTTTGCAATGTTTAACAGTTTTAGCTCGTTTTTAATAGAAATCGTCCCTATTGTTTCAACTCTTAACAATTTTCGTTCTTAATGTTTCAAGTCTTTAAAATTTTCGT
Organism: Stevia rebaudiana; assembly: GCA_009936405.2. Classification (NCBI taxonomy): domain Eukaryota; kingdom Viridiplantae; phylum Streptophyta; class Magnoliopsida; order Asterales; family Asteraceae; genus Stevia; species Stevia rebaudiana. The sequence continues at coordinate 12,288,728 of WOUH02000045.1, forward strand.
TAGTGGTTTATGGACAAAAAAAAGTTAAGATTTGATTCCAAATAATATCGCATGGCAATACCACAATTTTTGAATTTTTCTATAGTTTTTTATTTGATCTTAAATACTAAAAAAGATTTAGATTTTAAAATCAATTATATTTGTTATTATCTAATTAAGTATTTATCTTATTTTTTTAAAAAAAGTAAAATGCTTTTTTCACCCATGAGATTTGCAATGCTTAACAGTTTCAGTCCACCAGTAACAAAAATTGTTTCTAACATTTCAAGTCTAAACAATTTTTGTTTTTAAATTTTAAAAAAATTAGTGTAGATTATGTAAACACGTGTAATACACGAGTTTGTAAGCTAGTTATTTTTTAAAACGCTTGCATCATTAAATTAAAATTTTTACACTTTTTCAAACGAGTATAATGAAGATATATCAAAAAATTAAGAAATTTGGGTTTTATGTAGTAGACTTGTGGTATACATTTTTTTAACGGCTACTTTTAATACACATAAATACAAAAAAAATACTTATAGAAAATACGTAAAATAGCTCAAACTACTAAAATATATGAATTATCATTATACTACATATATGTAGTATGACATATGTGATGCCCCAAATTCCCAAGATCCAGTCACATTTGGATTTACACAAGAACACATGGCAAACAGAGATATACAGAAGTCTTTCATTATTCATAATAAAGATATACATAAGTCTTTCATTATTCATAATAACGGTTAAGTTTACAAGCTAATGCTAGATTTAAAGACATTATAATAAACGACTATCTAATAATCTTCAAAACTTGATGCCATTCCAATGCAACCTACACCGACGCCTTCTATACGCTTCATGCCCTGTTGCCTTATCCTCCCTTTTTAAACCTAGCATACATATTCAAGTGCTCAACTTTGCTGGTAAGTTCTAAGTTTTATTACCCCGCTTACCTCGGTATTTCTCAACACATTTCATATCACAATTCACAAAACATGTTTTACATGACACGACACAATTCTAGGCTTTACTTGTTTATAGAAATAGACTAATCAATATGCAGTCGCATTCTGTCCTCGGGCACCAACGTACCCGAAACCTTCGTTAGTCTCAACACTAACAGAACTTCCTAAGCAATTTCTCTAGTTTATCAAGCCCGTCCATTAGGGTTACGTTTACCCTTTGCTGGCATGTTCGTCACAAACCTTAATTTAAACAATCAACTAATCAGCTACCACATATCCCAGGGCTACAGGCTACAACAAGAGCAGTGTTCCCCACTGCAGTGAGTTGGACAGTTATACGCTTGTCTAACTACCTTATTGCTAGTATCATCGATCGATGTCGATTTCAACACAATTACTGCATAGACTCTAGTTCTTTCTACAAAATCTTTTATTATGCATCGATATGCAAAAAAAGATGTTTTCTAATTTGTTTAATGACCTCTGTCCAATACAGAATTTATAACAATCTTTTTAATACATGCCTCAACCCAATACCAATTTTCGTGTCAATACCATTTCTTTACCACAACCAAAATCTATACTCAACATCTTGAGTATCTATGCTTTTCAAAAACCATTTTAAGATTCATTGTTTATTTTATAATCTCTACTTACCACGGGAATTACAACTAGTCAACCCTAGTTAAATTCAACACCATTACTTTCATATTTGAAGTCGATCATGAAGAAAGGAAGTTGAAGATCACGTCCTTTTTTTTATTCTATACCAAAATGTAATCACAAGATTACATAACACAATTAAAAATTTGAACACCCACTCTTCTCACGTGACCTAGGTTAAACTTACTACCCTATATATATACATATACACATGGGACGATTTTTGGCACGCATGAATATGCGTATTATTTTTCTTTTTTTTTCTAATAGACAATAATGACAAAAAAAGAATAAGGAGACAAAATCTTGGTCACACCTTTTCGGTTACCTATATGTGCCTAGTCAAATCCACCACCTCACCTAAATCCATGATTATATGGGCATGTCTTCCTTTATTTCTCTTATTCGGATGACATGGAGGCACAATATCAAGAGGACATTATATTGATCACCATACCAATTAGTCCTAGTTAAATCCAACACCATTACTTTTATATTTGAAGTCGATCATGATGAAAGGAAGTTAAAGTTCAAGTCCTTTTTTTATTCTATACTAGAATGTAATCACAAGATTACATAACATAGTTACTTCATCTTCCTCCATCTCTCACTTCCTCTCGGCACACACCCACACAACCACCACTCCTCCCTTGTATGAAACAAACACACACTTTGTTCTCCTCTCGTTGTAGTAGCCAGAGTTCAGACCCTCTTTGCAGCCCCGATTAAACAACTCGATCATCATCTTGTTTTTATAATGTTTGTGAAAGACAAGAAAACACCGACCATTCATAGACATTTCGAACATTGAGATTTCAGATCAGAACCAACAAGGGACCATCTCTCTAGAATTCTTTTCTAGGTCACTGCAAGTGGTTAAAAGCTTCATCGCGGACTCCCCGACTTTTCAATGGCATGCGCTGCAAACCACTAGCAAAAACCAAACCCAATATAAAGTTATGCAAAGATTGTAAACGATTGAAAAGAAAATTCTATACTACTTACATTTCAATAAGGGTGTGAGCAGTTTTAAATTATTAGTGGTCCACGTGTTGTTTTTCTATTGGGCAAGATTTATTTGTTTTCTTTTTTTATTCCAACTGTCCCGATAGAGAGACAGAGAGAAAGAAGTGGGTTTCAAGTTTCAAACACTGAAATGGGTTCAACGATTTGACCGGATGAACAACCTTAAAGGTATCCGCTTCATTTAGTGCTTGATCGACGAGTTGCAAGAACCCATGGTTGGATTTGAGCATGAGGGTAACAGGACGACCTCAACCATGGCAGATCATTGTTGAGGCGAATATAAATAAATTTTTCAATGGTGCAGTGGTCGGGGTGGTTGTAGCGGTGTGGTGGTGGACCGGATCTGAAGATTCACAGCAAAAAACGAGTAGAAAAGCCGGTGCCAGATACGAATTAAGTTTTCTGGTAAGTTTTGGGTGTTTTTTGGTGAAAGATCTGGTCTTTTTGGTGAGTTCTTGCCAGTTTGTTCAAAGATGCCTGCTTTCGTTAATTACAGAGGTAAGTTTGTTTTTTATTGTTCAAATTTCTTCAATTTGGGTGCAATTGGAAATTTTGCATGAGTTCTTGATGGGTTTCTAGATTTGGATGATCTTGATCTGTGGGTATACTCTTTTTTTTTGTAATTAGTATGACTGCACATTCGGTTTGATCACTAGGGTTTCTTGATTGTCATGATTCTTGTAGTTTGTTTCTGATAAAAAAAAAATGAAAATTATTGGTTTACGAATATGTTTAGGGTGTAATTGACATAAAATTTTGCAAGAAAAACTGGATTTTAGTGGAAACAGCTCTAAAATTTCTTTTTATTATATACAGGGTTTATATCTGTTTTCAAAGCCTTAAATTAGAGTGCATTTATGGAAATTATAATCTTTTAGAAAATCAACTTCTTCAATACAGGTGTAACCTGAAATTTGGTATGAGTTATTAACCGGTTTCTCATTTTGGGTGGTTTTAATTTGTGGGTATATAATCTTTCTCTTATTAATTATCATGATTTAGGCATATTTAATTTGATAAACTAATTGACTTCCAAATTTGTAAACTTAATTGAATCTTAAGGTGAAATAACACAAAATAGATCATGATTTTGATGCCTTAATTTAGAGTTATTTTTTTAATAGATTAATGTTGAAAAATCACACAAGATAATGTTATGATGCATTAAGAATTTAATTTGTTTTTAACCTTTGACTCTGTATTCAATTCTACAACTTATGATAATTAGACAAAAACTGTTTTTAAATAATTTTTCTAATCTAATTTACAGAGGATGATGATTATCACATTGGTGGATCACTATTCTCAAAAGATTCAACCCGTTTGCTATCTGTTTACGGGTCACCTTGCAAACGTCAAAAAATCAGTGATTCATACTCTCTTTTTCTTGAAGAAGAAAAGAAACCATCAATTAATATCCTCCCAGATGAAATTCTTTATGAAATCTTCAGGCGTTTGCGCGATGGTCAACCGTGACCCGCATCCGCTTGCTTCTCGAACCGTTGGCTCACGGTTCTTAGAAACATTAGGAACTCAGAAATGCTTCATGAACCATCTAATGACATTGAAATGGTTCAAGAAAACGACGGGTTTCTTACAAGATGTTTAGAAGTAAAGAAAGCAACCGATTGTAGACTTCAATCTGTAGCGGTTGGTACATCTGCCGGTGGTGGTTTGGGCAAGCTTTGGGGAAGTAGCAAAATTACCAAATTAAGGTTCACCGCGATCGCGCGTGCGTGCCCGTCATTAAAGGTTCTATCTTTATGGATTCTTACTTCAGTTGGAGATGAATCTTTAATTGAGATGTCAAAAGAATGTCATTTGTTGGAAAAACTTGATTTTTCTCATTGTCATGCAATTTCCAACAAGGGTATTTCTGCAATTGCTGAAAACTGTCCGAATTTGTCATCTTTAACGCTCGAGTCGTGTAAAAATGTTGGAAACGAGAGTCTTCAAGCGATTGCCCGAAGCTGCCCGAATCTACATTGGATTACCATCAAAGCTGCCCGAATGTTGGGGATCAAGGAGTTTTAAAGTTTTGTTAACCTGCAGAAATGTAATTAAATTCATATATATTATTAGTCGTTGGCTCTTTTGACACCCATCAAAATCCCAACGCCCAATAATTCCTTAATTCTTTTAATCACAATCTGCTCTCTTCTACATCGACTAACAACGCCCATTGCCTTGCCATCCCTCTTCTCCGGCGGCTATACCGCCACCCCCACACCACCGCAACTACTAGTGAAAGGGTAAACGTTATCTTTTTTTTTTCATCTATGTTACAATATAAATTCTATCAAAACCAAACCGGTTTACGCTTCGAAGTAAATTTTTAGCAAAATAAATCTGATTTCACCGATCCAACTACTAGTGAAAGGGTAAACATAATTTTTTTTATCTATGTTACAGTATTAATTTTATTCAGAACCAAATCAGTTTACTACTTTACGCTTTGAAGTAATTTTTTAGCAAGATAAATCCGGTCACACTGATCTAGTTGTCCCCCGCGAAGCGCGGATTAACCACTAGTTGGGCTACAAACACATTGAATGTTATTAATGGTGTCTATTTTTTAAGGTTTGATCAATTTTAACTCAAAAATATTTTATAAGGTTGGGTTATCTTTTATGAAAAGCTCATCTGTTATAACCACATTTGTTATATGAAGGGATTTGTCTTTCTATCTTACAAATTAAAATATATTTCTACGTCTACTATCATATTTGTAGTCTTGTATATGAATATTAATAGAAATTTTCGTTGATAGAGTTGATTATATAGATTACGAATCGAACGAAGATGATAAAGTAAACAGAGGGGATATGAAGAAATAAAGAATGGAAGGAATCGGTGGAAGAATCGATGAAAGAATCGATGGGGTAAAGAATGAGAATGCGTGGAAAAAGAAAAACAAATGAAGTAGGCAGTTTTATATGTTGGTTTTTGTTGATAACGGAGATTAAAGGGAAAGAAGGGATGGCGGAAACGCGTGGAGCAGAAGACGGAGGGAAAAGACTTCGACGGAGTTAATACAAACATTAACACGCTGTTAGTCCCGTATCCGATTCTAACAGCGTGATATCAATTATACAGTTTGTTTGCGTGGAATACAAACAAACCTAATACGAATAATACTTAGAAAGATAAGAACACGAAGAACAAATGCTTGATTGAATTGCACTCGATCTCTAGGATCGACTGGTACAATGAGTTGTTCGTTGAGAGCCAAAGAAAAATAAAACAATAACTATGAACGACTACTTGACCTAATGAATACCCCTCGGTTTATATATTACCGATTACAAGATTAAAAGCCCACGATAATAATAATAAAGAAAAGCCTTCGAGGAGCCCACCATTTCCTCTCTGGAACCATTAAAACGATCGAGAGGATATATCCAACGTGAAGAATGGAATGCACAACCATTATATGTACCAACAATATAACCCTCTGTAACTGTAATAACCCGAAATAACTCGTCAAAACCGACCCGTTTTTTGTTTTTTTTTGAATGTCATTATTACACACGTATATCAATTTCATCTTTTATGAGTTTTGAGAAATTTGTATGTTTTCTCAATATTACATCACTGTAAAAAGTTGTAACTATTTGCTTATAGTGGTGTAACTCACAGTTTTTTACAGTGATGTGATATTGGGAAAACATGCAAATTTCTCAAAACTAATAAAACATGAAATTGTTATACATGTGTGATAATAGCATTTAAAAAAAGAAAAACAAAAATCAGGTCGGTTTTGATGAGTTTTTTTCGGGTTATTGCTATAAGAACATTCACATTTGGTTCTCCTTCTCTATCTTCATAATTCAATAAAAATCACTACTTTTTATCTTTTTTTTCAATTAAATAATAAATTTTTATACATTTATAACTATTTTTCTCTCTCCTATTTAATTTAATAATACTTTTTTTACCTTTATGGTAATTTTTTTTCTTTTTTCAATTTACTTTAATGAATAGTTTTCTATATATTACTAGTTTCATCAGTTTCTCTATATTTTTTAATCACAACCATTTTCAACTAATCTTTATAATATAAATAACGCGATCACATAATTTATAAAAACTCAAATATAAATGCTCTAAGGAGTGGTTATTTTTAATACCATTCCCAAGATCAATAATACCTTATATATAAAAAGATGAATAACACCATATAGAATTGCCTGACAATTTATCTATTTTTTTTTTTTTTTTTGAAGAGTCAACTATCTACTCCTAAAGTACACCAATTCTCCTATTGCTTAGGATTGAACCCAAGACCTCCCATCTAAGATGCAAGTGCCTTTACCAAGTGGGCTAGCCCCACATCGGCGACAATTATTTTTATTGATCCGGAAAAACAACCATGTAAACATGTTGGCTTTTTTATTTTGTTTAACCAAAAATAAATTGACTTTTTCTTCTTCAAAATAGACTTATCCACCGGTAACCAACCCAGGCACGCCAAATAGGCGATGTCCGCTAGACATGCACAAACCGGTTAACCGGGGTAAAACCGGTTTTAAAATAACCGAACCGGTTTTTTTATTTAAAACCCAAACCGGTTTATTTTTTAACCGAACCGGTTACTAACCGGTTTTAGGTTCTCAAAAACCCTAACCGATCC
>WOUH02000045.1:12316130-12329756 GCA_009936405.2 Stevia rebaudiana
AAAAAAATGGCTCGGTCAGATTATTTTCTCGGTCAGCAACGGTCTCTCGCGAAACAAACAGGCTGACCCGTTGACTCAGTCAGCAGTCAGACGGGTCAGCAACTTTCAAACAGCCCCTAAGCCCGACTACCTAGTGTTTTCCCGATTTTTTTTTAAATAGTCTTTTTCCTTCTTTTAATGGGTTTTGGGTAAGAATGAAAGTTGTTTTGGTTTATAGGACTTCCGTAGATGACACTCACGAATGTGTCCTATGTGGCAATTGAGGTGTCAAAAATGTACCATTTATGTGAATGAGAAGCACGGATTTCGACTTCCGTTAATGGGAAATGCGGAAGTGCTTGACAGTGTTAGGAAATATCCAAAGACCACATACGTGAGCTCTATTTACGGATCTAGTATTAGAACACATAGTTTTCAAAATCAAAACCACTTATGATAGCCATTTACGGAGCTTATCACCTTCGAAACATTAATTTTAATATCCCTGATCATGAAACCAATTCCAAATAATTGTTTTTGATACTTCAAATTTTCTTTCAGGAACAACCTTCAAACGACTACTGATTCGTTCTTGAACAAATTTCTTTTTCATGTTTTACTACTATAATGTCTTTGTCCTTTGAACCGTATCTAGTAAAATTATATAGTGTGATGAAACGCCATATGTGTAGGGGATTGTTTGGTGTGATGAATCTACTCGATCATGTTAATTTATTATTAGGGGTGAGCAGTTTGCGGTTCCGAACCGTTAGAAACCGAGGACCCGAACCGTTAGTGTGGAACCAAACCAAATCCGCAAGTTACGGTTCGGTTCCGATTCTAGAATATAGGGATTTTCGGTTCCGGTACGGTTCCGGTTCTTTTATCGGGTATTTTGAAAGAACCTTTAGGAACTGTTAATTTATTTCGATACTAATAAGTAATTATATCTTAGTTAACAGATCACCTTAAAAAAGGCTCAAATTCATATTGATAAAAAATGAGATCTTTACTGGTCTTTTATTATTATATGTGATAGTTTTTATCTTAATAAAAAATTAGTGTTAAATATTTCATACAATTAAATTTAGTATTGTTTTATTTTATTAGTTGTTAGTTTATTATATGTATACCAATTTAAACTTTAGATTTATAAATAAATAAATAAGCTGTTAGATTAAATAAATTGGGTATATAATGCCGTTCAAGAAAAACAAGGAAAAGAAAGATAAGTTTGACAATATTGAAAATATATGGGTGGTTTTGAATTTTCAAGTATTGTTTAATTGAAAATAGTTTTGTGTTCCCTAATACTGTCAACATATCTTCTTTTCTCATTCATGGAAGTCTGACGTGTGGTACTCTCTGATAGCACAATTGTCACATAGGACACATCCGTGAGTGATGTTTACGGAAATCCTATAAACCCAAACAATTTTTATTCATACCCAAAACCTATTAAAGAATAAAAAAAATCTCCATTTCAAAAAAAAAAAAAATTTGTGTTTTCCCACCACCAATCGCGGGTCGACGCCTCTGTTGCTAACGTCGCTGCCTATTTTTGTCGGAACCCATTTTGACCTTTCCAGTTTGATACTTTTTGAAAGGATGTGTCTTGACATGTTATCTAACCTGGCTTGTCCAATTTGCCACGCTATATTTAACACATGATTGCTTATTTATTATTTTTTTTTTAATCAAGTGTAACAATTGTTAATCCCATGCTTTGTTGGTATATTGGCTATTTTGATAGGATGTATATCATTTTTGAAACAATTGATATTCACGCATGATGCTTTTCTGCTTCTTCAATATAGCTACTTGATTTTTAATAATTAACTACAAATTTCTAGAATATTATAATCACTAAATAAATTTTATATTATTTTGTATAAGGAATGCTATCAATCATTATTGTTGTCGTCATTATCAGTTAAATATGTTATCTACTACAGTAAAAGATAACAAGACATGAGATTAATTATTCAATACATTTAGAAAACGTTTTTTTCTTGATATATTCCACAACAAGATAGTTGATTAACATGTTTATTTTGTATAATACGCTCACGTTGATTTTAATCGTTGTGTAATTGTTGTATTAAAGTCGTTTTTTTATTCATAATTTACGAGTTGTACTCTAAACTTAAATAATTATTGTTTTCCTTATAATGCAAAGAAATATGAATATATCATTATAACATTGAACAATCTAGCAGACAAGTAGAAAACTAGCTGTGATTGGCTGTAAATTAGTGATGGGGACCACCACTTTCTTATTACTTTTCACATCTTTGAATTCACGTCCCCATTCGGCATTCATGGCCCAAGGATGACAATATGACATGAAAAAGTCTACATAGTATACCTGATCTTCTAATAAAGATACCCATCAAAATGAAATAATAATAATATTATTTAGCATTAACAATAAATTAACATTTTCTTCTAATAAAAATAACCATCAAAATGAAATAATAACAATATTATTTAGCATTAACAATAAGTTAACATTTTTTAATAACTTTGCACTATGGAAAAATTATTTTTTACAATGGTAAAGAGACATACATAGCTTATCTCACTATTAAATCCACAAAACAACATAATTGTTGCTATATATTAAACAAGGTTTAGACTCTTCACTTGAATGACAAATCAATCAATGACAAATGAAAGACACTTAAACACCAGAGTAATACACAAAGTGTTGAAAGTAAGTAGAAACTATTACATGTCTACTTTGAAATGAAATTTACTGAAATACATATAACATTATACTCCAAATAATGTTCTTTCTGTTTCATGCACAAACAACTTTCTTTATGATCACAAAAAAACACAACATTCACAAAGCTTACTTGCAAAATGAAGCCAAAACACGACGAGGTAGCATGGTCAACGGTCGACGCGAATGCATAACAGCTAGATTATCTAGCAGCAGAACATCACCCTTCCGCCATTGTAATGCAACACATTCTTCATCATGAATCTTAGAACAATCATCGAGCACATCATTTGGCAATGGTTTACCATCCCCAAACACAACCCCATTTAAAGGATCTTTGTTTAGTTTATCTTCATATCTTCCTAACACTTTATTAAACCAGACTTTATGTTTTTTCACCTCATCGTATCGAAAACCAGATTTAGGCCCAATTATAAGCCTCACGGCACCTTCCATCCATTCTAGTTTCATTCCAAGCTTTGCAGCCCTGCAAAATTTGAACAAACATAATGGAAGTTTAATAATTATTACTTTAATCTGATTATTATTGAAATAGGATGTGTTATACCTTTCTTCAGCTATGGTTTTGTTGTCGGTCATGAATACCTCTTTCCAGCTACGACCAACTGGTGATGAAGGATCAGATTCTTCTCCAATAACTCGCGTGTAAATGAATCCTTTTTCTTCCATTTCTTCAACAAATTTTGGGTGTTTTTGTTTCATCTTTTCATATACTATATGACTCAAAGCTATACATGTTTCTCCCCCTTTTCCTGGTTCTACTTCACAGAAGAAGAACAATTTGGAAGGATACATAGGAGCCTGTCATTAAATGAGTTCCAATTTAAATAAATCTCGAGATTGTTGGAAAATTTGTTAAAATATTTAGTTTTATTTATCTTTAACAAAATAAGATTTTGAATGTTGACCGGGTGATACGTCTATGTTTATGAGAATGGTTGTTTCTACTTATTATGATGGTTGAATTGTGTTTCAACTCAATTTCAATTATAAATACCAAGTTAGTCTTGTTTGAAAAGTGCACCAAAACACATCATCTCTTAAGAGCTTTCTTCATCTCTTTATCTAAAGAATTTCCAACAATTATTTGATCTTGGCACTTTTGCTTCAAGATATTGATGAAATACCATATACAGTAGATGAGTACTAGAAATTGCTGAATCAATTGCTCCTTCGAAATGGCTGGTAATACCACTTAAGGGCGGATAGACCGTCCTCTCAGTGCCACTACCCACTTCTACTAAGGTTGGGCTTATCTTGTTGCGATAAGAATGAACAAGAACAAATAAGTTTTAGCTAATGTAATAAAGATAGTCTCCCTGGCGACCACGGATGGCAACACCCACAATTAGGTCTTCCTTTTTTTTACAGTGAAAGAAGTTGAGAAGAAGTTGTTAATAATAGATTACCTAGAGAAATATGTAAAAAAAATTTGGGCGCAAAGTCCCCTGGGACAGTATATACACTGCATCGGCTGTTGTACTCTAGGAGAAAGACGAGTTCGTCTTCAGTAGAGATGCAGAATCTGTTTTAAGGGACCCATGTTGAACACGAATCCTCCGCCATAACTATCAACAAATTTGCTCAATGTTGCAGTTAAGGAACCAAGATGCTACAAGAAGAAATCTTGAAGATCTTAATTTGAAGATGTATGGTTTGAATCAGTTTTGTTTACCTAAATTTATATCATATGTTTATGTTAATTCGTTTATTGTAACGTATTCTTATACTTGTTTGTTTGCCGAGAGCAACGAGAGTATTATGTTATAATATTATTTTAATTAGAAAAGTGATCTATTTCCTATGAATGAAACTACTGTATAATCAATGAATCCATATAGTAAGAGAATCAATTATTTCTGATTAAGAATCAAAGAAACCCTAGAAATCAACTTAAGAAATTGATTTCAACAGTCAAATTTCATGCAGATATTAGCAAGTAACTCAAATGCATAGTAGAAGAACAAATCAAAATCAGTATGTAAACAACTTATCATGATCGATGATCCATATATACGAAACACTGAAAACCTAAAGTTCAGATTACGAAATTAATCATACATGAGACATTTCGTGATGGAAAGGGATATTCTGATCCGGTGGAGCTTCATTAGCGGTGTAAACACGGCCGACAACTTTGGTTCTGGTGCCGGCACCACCGACGCCGTAGCCGAAATCTTCATAGCCGGAAGACTCAACGACGTCGTTGAAGTCAGAAGCAGAGGAAACAGGGAAGCCTCTGAAAAGAATGGCACCTGATCGATTGAGTAGAGAATCTAACCATGTTCTGTTAGCTTTGATTGCTTCTGTCAATTGAACAGTTTTCGTGATTTTAGGGTTTGGGGAGAGAACGACGGGGAAGACAACTCCATTATCAGATTTCTGTTGTGGTAGTGATCCAACGACTTCCTGGAATAAGCTCTCTTCCGCCATGTTTGAATCAGAGTACACTCGTTTATACAAAATTTATGTAACAAAAACAGAGTAATACGCTACTTCCATTCAAAATTGAAATGATTGTGTCACAGAAGCAAAAGACGATCACAATTCATCAATATGAGAACTATGATACTTTCCAAGGACATGAAAAAACGTTGAATAAATGATTAATCAACGATGAAAGCATGTAAAATGTCAAATTGTCAACCTTTCTTGTCTTCTACTGACTACTATCTTGTTTTTACTTGAAAACCTCTAGAATCTGTATATATTAATTATATCTTTCGAGAAAAATATTTTTTTTATAAGAGTAAGTTAATATCTTGATATTTACGGTTTGACCAAGTTAACAATTTCATTACAAAAACTTTTTTTAACAACATTTATAACTGTCACCAGTACTTGAGTGAATATTTTTAAGACGAGATGTCAACAATCAATACTAATTTTAATATTTTAGACATGGCTTACCCATGAATACCATTTAGAAGAAAAAATAAGTATCTGTTTCAACATGAAATTATGTCTCATATTAGATTTGAACCCAAGAACTCCGTATTTTTTATTTAATGTCTGAATTTTGTAAGGGACCGACCAGTTGGACTGGTGATAGGGAGGTGGTCTGGACCGGTTAGGTAGTTGGAACCGTTTTTGGACGGGAGTGAGAGGTGGTTTGGCCCGGTTAGGTGATCGGACTCGTGGTTGAACTCGATTTTTTTTGAATTTTTATTCTTTATCTATAAATATATATACATGGCCCTTAAATCTGGTCAGACCGATCCGACCCCTGGCCGATAAAGACACCAATTTAACGTCTGGTCCGTTGGACATGTCCCTTCTTTAGAGTAAAGGTAGGAGAGTGAGATGACTAACTAGGACAGAGCGTTCTGAAAACATTGCTTTTTGTATAACGAAAACACGATTTGTTTATTAATGTGTTCATCCAATAGATCAACTCTAACTCAATCTTATTACAAATACATCGCACAAGCCACAACCCAAGTTAAAGTGATGCCATTACCATATAAAATTGCAAGGAACACAAATTTCATTTTCATTACTATTTCCATGAACACTCGTCTGTTTCATGCAAACTATAAATAGTGTTTAGTAATGTTTTGCAAGAAAGATTATTGATATGTAATAAGGAAAGCCAAACTTTGTAGTTCATAAGGTCAAATCGCACACTTTGTTCTTCACTTGCAAAGGGAAGCAAGTACGCGACCAGGTGGCTTTAACAACGGCTCTCGAGCATGAAGGACTGTCAAATTATTAATAAGCATAACATCGCCTTTCTTCCAAGGCACTACAACACATTCTTCTTCCAAGATTTTGACACAATCATCCATTGCATCATCATTCACAGCTTCACCGTTTCCAAGCTCAGCGAACGCGCCCTTATCATGAATTTTACGCGGTCCATTTGTGGGGCCGGTTAAGTTATTAAACCATGTTTTTTGTTGGCTTTCCTTGTCGAATCTGATCGCAGACATTGGACCTGCTATAACTTTTGCAGCATTTCCTATCCATTCTAGCCTCGTTCCAACCTTCGCTGCCCTGTTCGTCGATCAAACATTTCGTTGAGAAACGGTTATATATTATAACTTACAATGTTTAATTAGTGAAGTAAAACGTAAACCTTTCCTCGGCAACTTTTTTGTCATCGGTGTTGTATGCTGTCTTCCAACCTCTGCCAGTTGATGACAATGGTTGGTCTTCATCACCGGTTAATATTATATATGTGACTCCATGCTCCTCTAGTTGCGCAACAAACTCTGGGTGCTTTTCTTTCATCTTTTCGTATACGATATGACTCAAAACTATTGGAGTTTGTCCCCCGCTTCCTGGTGCTTCTTCACAAAAGAAAAATAACTTGTTGGGGAATTCTGGAACCTGTTAAACTCAAACATTTATACAAACTCAACTCAAGATTTATTAGAGTTCATAAATCATACAGCTTAAAAAAAATTAATTTTAAGTTGTAACTGTCTTTAACCAAAGTACTTGAAAAAATATTATAGGTTTTGATTTGAGCCTTTTTACCAATTTGACATGTTTTAGTATTTAATATATATCTTATTCAACCAGTGTATCACACACGGTAATTAGCTAGTAAATGAATATACATACATAAGCCATCTCATGATGGAAAGGAATTTTTATATGAGGTGGAGTTTCATTGGCGGTGTAGACCCGACCAACGACTTGGGTTCGAGATGCCCGACCACCGATGTAGGGTGCTTCAGGGTAGCCGAAAGCTTCAATGACATCATTGAATTCAGAAGCAGTGGTAACCGGGAAGCCTCGAAAGAGAATAACACCACTTTTCTTGAGAAGAGACTCCAACCATGGTTTCTCAGATCTGATTGCATCTTCAAACACGGTGACATCAACATTGGTGTCAGAGGTTGGTGACAACACCACCGGAAAGACAACACCGTTCGGGTAAGTTTTTTGTTCGGGTACTTTTACTTCTTGGAAGAGCTGTCCGGTGGCCATAATTTAGATTGTGTCGGTAATGTTGTTTTTTCCTTTAGTCGTGTTTGTAATTGTGTATATATAACTAACAAAAGTATTGATATTGTTGTTAATAAGTTAGAGTCTGATAATATCGCCTATTTCATTACGATGATAACTAGGTAACTTTGTTCTATGCTAAGCATAGCACAATGGGAGAGGTTTTGTTGCCAACGATGGCTGCTGATCAAGCTTTGACATATTATCACTATCTTGTTATTGACATTTGATAAATAAGTAATATTTTTATACATTTATACTTTTGATGATATAAAAAGTTGGTTGCGTGCGTTGAACTTAATATTTTAGGTATCAATGAAAAAATCACTCAGCTTTGACTAAATGATTAGGAAGCGATCGAGTATTTAAATAAAATATGAGTTGAACTTAGTTATTTAGTAAGTTACAATATTGTTAGTTAGTTGGTTACATTGTTTTCTAATCCTGACTCGCTATTATACATAGGTAATACCGTGATATGTCTTTAATTATTATTTGTAACTCATAATCACAACTCTCTTATTATTCTTACACTTGTCTATAAATAATTAAATACCGAGTTATATGTTTGTATTTTTATCACCTATCATTAGTTTTGATTTATTCCTTATTAATACGTTGTAAACGTTATTCACGGTTCTTTGTATGTTCTTGTTTACCATCTGAGACTTGATACAAAATGTATTAAATGTAGAACAAATTACGAAAAGCTCAAAAAAAAAAAATCTTAGCCTATACATGATGAGGTGTTTAGTCTAGTTTAGCATGTTTTATAGCAAAATTTAGGATATGGGTCAATTGTCCAAATGGAAAAGCACAAAACTCACATAATTCGCATAAACATCATGATCATCATCACCCACGTTACGGTTTGAAACATTTCTCTTTATTCGACATTCGAACATGTTTTTCGGTAAAACAAATCCCCAATATAAATCTAGGTGCGCTACGTGATTCAACATAGTGAAAGAATTCAAACATAAAATAATATTCGTTCTTTGTGCATCATGTTGCAAATCTCTTTGATGGGATCGATCTCTAGCCCTCCAAATTTTCATGAACTTCATATTTAGGCTCCCTTTGACCACCACCACAAACTACAAAAGAAATGTCGCATGGGGTCATAGTGCCGGTCTTGCATCTCGCAATCTGGCCCCCTTTGATCCTACTAGCCAACGGCCAGAAGCCTTCGTGCACATGTACATGTAGGTCAACAACCAAAAGATCCATGGGGATCCGATTAAGAGTATGGCAGCAACCGCAAACCACGGGTGAGTAGCATGAGGGTCGAAGAAATAGAGAATTAGAAAAACACCACCAATAACTACGAAAACGCAGATTAGAGAAGTGACTATCGACACTTTTAAGTCTTCATCCTTTGCTTTCCCCATCGTTTTTTAATTACTTCTTCTAGCAATTTTTTTTGTTTACTTCAGTTATATTCTTATTGTTACAAGGTTTTCCTTTTTTAAGTGTTTTTCTCCTACTTCAATGCAATTTTAGATGTTAGTTAACGGTTGACCAATTTCCCACTTTATATGTCCAAAAATGATAGGCTGATGACCATTTCAATCTTTTCTATCAATTCTTTTAGATCAATTCAGATGGGGAAAATCTCTTACTAATATTCATGTTTAACAACTTTTAGTTTCGCATGAATATAGTATAAAAAAATACATGTTTTTTTAAATCTAATTTGTGACGAAACTCTTTTGCCACCGGAGTTGTGACCCGTTAGTGACCAAACGTAATAAGTGATTCACCGATTTAGGGCTGTTAAAAAAGCCCGTGGCTCGCTCGAAAATAGCTCGAATAAAGCTCGCTTCAAAATGAGTCGAGCCAACTCGGCTCGAAAAATTGCGAGCTCGAGCCCGAGCCATGCCCAGCTTGGCTCGAGATCGGCTCGTGGCTCGGCTCGTAGCCCAGCCCTTGGCTCGACTCGATTTTTAAACCAAATATATTATATTTATATATAAAAATATATATAATAACACGCATATATATACAATTACTTTTATTTATATATCTTTTTATTTATGTTTTTTCTATTTTATTTAAGGAATTCATAGGAAACACTATTTTATAATAAAAAATATTGGTTTATATATGTGTATATATATATCATAATATGAAAATAAAAAATAAGTACGTAATCAAACTTACAAAGTATGCATTTTATATGTGTTAAAATTATGTTTTATTTTTATACTAATTTGTAAAAAAAAACGAGCCGGCTCGTAGCTCGGCTCGTGGCTCGAACTTTTTTATGAGCGGAGTTTGAGCTCAACTTTTCAGCTCGAAGAGAAAAAATGAGCCGAGCCGGCTCGGCTCGAAAAAAGAACGAGCCGAGCTTGAGCTTGCCCCAACTCGGCTCAGCTCGGCTCGTTTACACCCCTACCTTGGACCTAGCTGTAATCTTGGGGCTTCAAAACCGTTGTAGTCAACCTGTAGAAGCTTTATCTCTTTAGACCTGCTTTGTTCTGCTTCTTCATCCAGTCACTCCCGTAATGATTTTCGTTGGTGAAGCAAACTCGCACAACCATTTGGAATTTCAATGCTTCCGTCTCCCACTCCTTTTTTATAGAGTTTGAGGAGCAAAGAGAGACACAATAAGTAGGAAATGACAGTTGATCAACCATATTGGGACAAATACCCTAATAGTTTCACAAATAAACTTTTATTTTTCAAGTACAATCACTGCTTCACTGGTACGTTCATCATAGTACCACCACCCGAATGTACGATAGAACAACTGGGGCATCTTCAGTGGAATCGTTTTCAACGTTTTTGGTGGCTTGTACTTTTTAACAATCACCTTCTTACCAGTGACAAGATCGATCTTGTGAGATATCTTGGGATAAGGCTTGAAGTTCTTCCACTTGGTTAGAAAATCATATCTGAGTTTCCAAATAAACCAAGCAAAGTATTCGTCTCCATTGGATCCAATCGCTGGAAGTCTCGCTAAAGTTTAAAAATCATAATATGGCAAGGGCTGTAACTCAACATGCGATCTGAAGTATCGGATCCCATCTTCTCTTTTTACACCAATGCAACCTCTGGGTCCTACCGATAGAGGAAAATGTCCACATCTCAAGATTTCACCTATGCAAGCAAGTGATCCCATCTTTATCTTCTTGAGCTGTGACGGAGACTATTTCTTTGGATTTTGCATTGAACCCAACTTATCTAGCCATTCCAATCTCAAAGGTTTTGCGATCTCTGGATCAGAAGAGAAGGAAGATTGGCCAATTGGTTCAATACCCTTTGTTCTTCACAGTTCCTCTCCCCTTTCTAGAATGAACTGATCAAAGATTGTTTATCATCACACACATACTCCGGAGGCCATATTTTGTAACATTTTCAAATTCAACGTCATCTTCATCATATGATGACTCCGGATTTTTAGTGGTGAAGTCATCAATAATCACTTCATAGTTGTTAATTTCGAACGTTTCGGCAATCTGTTCGGCGGATAATGAGTGAATTATCTCCCTCTCTTTAAGATCTTCAAGAATCTTATCATGAGTAAGCCCAAGTTCGTCGATAAGAAAAACTGGATCTAAAGCTTTGTATGTAATTGGATTGACATCAAATACATCGAACTGGGCATGAGCAGCTGAACCCCACCTGAACATGTAGGTTCTCTGGAACTTTGGCCAGCATCACCATCGCCGTCAGTTCCGCTATTACCACCACTGTCACCATCATCATCTTTTTCGAACTCAAACTCTGGGAAATCATTATCGTCTTTATTATTACGTTTCTTTGATGTCTCTTGCTTATCATCACCCTTCGATTTCTTCTTCTTCTTAGCATCTTGATCCTCATTCTCAGATTCGTCATCATCCTCATCACCATCTGTGATTGTAGGAATTGATGAGTGGCTGATTGTCATGTATTTTAATGTGTTAATTAATTATTAAATGCATTATTATTAGTATAAAATATATTACTTTACTTTGTGAGTTAAATGAAAAAGAAATAGTCATATATGAATGAAAAGAATTAGGAACAATGACGTAAGAAGATATAGGAAAGTCATAAATTCTAATGAGTTTAATATTCACATTCAATTGTGTGTGAAGTTGCAATACAGGTCATAAGAATCGAAAATGTTGAGTACTCTATGTAGCTGCAATAAGACTTTTGAATTGGCCGCATACGAAACAAGCGTAGTCCATGTCCCACGAAGACAAGAGATTAGTCGTAGGAATTAAAGAGGGAGGATTGACGGCAGTTTGGGGGTGTGCCTTTGGGGACAAGTTGCGAGCCAATTTTAGCCGACTAAAGCTTTGGAGGAGGTGATTTTCAACATTCTATAGCAGCCCAATCATCAAGATTCGATCATGATAATGAAGGGCTAATTCCTTTGTGGTTTCCTCTTGGTGGAGGGTTTTTGGCTTGTTTTTTTATTTTATTTGGGACAAGCAATCTAAGCAATCGATGGTTGTTGCTATTTGTTGATTTATTATGATTGTAAATGATTGAATATTATTGAATCTTGTTTTGAATCCTTCAATTCCTTAGAGTTCTAGTATAATTAGGATATATTGGATTTAGATTTGGTTAATAATGTTTAATTGATGCTCCTGTGATAACCTTCCGTTGTTTTTGCAATCGAAGTAAATGGTCCTTGTTTGTCACAATTGAATAAACAACTTAAATATGTCTATATGGTTTTCCCAAATTGATAATTAGTTCAAATATCTAACTTTGAGCTTGACTCCTGGAGGAATCACTTTTCTTCTAAATTATTTACAAACCTTAATTTTGATTTGCGTTTTTAATTAAAAATCAAACATTCAATCAATCAAATTTATTTTTCAGTTAATTAGATAACATATAAAAATTGCAATATAATCCTAACACTAACCACATGCTCCTCGTGGATACGATACCTGACTTACCCTAGCTATAGGTTATTTTTAGGTTTTGCATGACTAAAACGACAGGTCATCTGAGCTGAAAGTTCATCCACTTCGTGTCAGGATCGATCGGATTTGATCAATAAGTCATGATTTCAATCAATTACTAGGCGTAAACAGGTAATCGATTCTAGCAGAGAAATAGTTCTATATCAAAACACAAAACGGTCACAAAGTAATTAAATATTCAAGACATTGATTTGAATATAAAAAGCAGTTGATTAGATTGATCTTCAAATGATTACATAATTACAGTGTGTGTAAGTGCGTGTAAAAGCGTCTTGCAGATGAATTGTAAATACGTGTACCCACTAGTTCTATAACAGACCCATTTATAGGCAAAGTCAGGTCTAACCTAACTGCTCTAACTTTAAGCGCCAACCAAAACAACAAACTTAACGTCATATCAGTTATACACGTCATAACTGATGTCATTACAGCAACATACATAAAGAAATCTAAGGCTTTAGTCGTCAGCAAAATTCTTTACCAGCAACAAACAATTTGAACATCAGCAACACATACTTTAGTCATCATCAATACATACTTTGTTCATCAGCAATGCAGACTGCATTCTGATACTTTGTGAAAAATCTCCAAGTTATTTCCTCATCAGCACTTGATTCTGAACATCAGCACTCTTCTATGCTTATCAGTAATGAACTTTACTTAAGCAACAACAATGTGGAATCATCAGCAACAAACAAAGTGTTAGCAATAGAGAGTGGCTTGTCAGCAATACATAATACATATATTCAAGTGTTGAGTTAACACTTGGATATCAGTATTGGTTTTTGAGATATCAGCAGTCGAGACTTCACAGTAATACTATGTTAAATCATCAGCACTCCTCATTGCTCCATCAGCAATACTCTTTGTCTTGAATTAGTAATTGTCACACCCCGGCCGACGGCGGAATTACGCCGGGGCGCGACGCAACTGTGCTGACTGCTCAAAAGCTCATGGTTTACTATTAAAGTTTCATAGATTTATCATCAAAGTTACATAGTCATTACA
>WOUH02000045.1:12338340-12363029 GCA_009936405.2 Stevia rebaudiana
TTTATGTTAAACCTAGAACTTGAAGTCTGGAGGAGGTTACATTTCTCTTAATTGTTTCAAAAGTAATTCGAAGTTTTCTTTATTTTTATTACAAATCCAATCAAACAATCAAATAAATAATTTGTTAAATTAGTTTTTTATATAATTAGCCTGACGGGACTTATAACACTAACCACACGCTCCCTGTGAATTCGATACGCTACTTGTCCTATCTACATAAGTTTGTTAGGTTTTGCATGACCCTATGACAGGTCATCAGGTACCTGAAGATGTTTATCTTAAGTGAGAAGATACGAAAGGTAAGAGAACTTTATTATTTATTTTCTAACAATAATACAACGAGAAAGACAAGCATGTTGGTTCAAAAAGTCGAACCAATCCTTTTACAATCATTTGCAAAGGGACGCAAGTATGCGACGAGCCGGCTTAAGAAGCGGCATTCGACTATGAAGAGCCATCAAATTATCAACAAGCATAACGTCACCTTTCTTCCAAGGTATAGCAACACATTCGTCTTCTATGATTTTCAAACAATCTTTTATCGCGTGATCAGGCACACCATCACCATTTCCAAGCTCATAATATTGATCATGAGATTCAACGTTACTCTTCGCAGAGCCAAATCCATGATTAACAAACCAAGTTTTACGTTGATTTCTTTTGTCGTATCTGATAGCCTGTCTTGGACCTCCTATAACTTTTACAGCATTCTCCATCCATTCCAACTTTGCTCCCTGCTTCGCTGCCCTGTGAATCAAGCATGATCATATTATAAGACATTAACCTAAAGTCAATTTTATAACGTTTATATATTATAAAAAGAAATAAAAACCTCTCTTCGGCAATATTCTTGTCATCGGTCATGTATGCAGACTTCCAACCTGTGCCACCGATAAATGATGAGTCATCCTCATCACCCGTTATCGCTATGTAATTCAATCCATGATCCTCCAGTTTTGCAACCAAATCCGGGTGCATTTTTTTCATTTTTTCATATATGATATGACTCAAATTAAACTACCGGAGTTTCTCCACCTTTTCCCGGTTCTTCTTCACAATAGAAAAATAACTTTGACGGGAAGTCTACGTTCTGTTAGAAAAGTATAATGTATAACTTTAGTGTAAACAATCTTAGTAAATATCATCACTTAAAAATTTGAAATTAACAAAATCAAATTAAGAAGAAATTGACAAAGCACAGGTGGATTAATCAATATAATGTTGTATGGAATAAGATAATTTTACATAAGCTAACTCATGCTGAAAAGGAATTCGTTTATCCAAAGGGCTTTCATTAGCGGTGTAAACCCGACCAACAATTTGGGTTCTTGGTGCCCGCCCGCCAAGGTAGGAAAATTCAGGGAACCCAAAAGCTTCAATGATGGTGTTGAAGTCAGAAGGCGAGTTAACCGGGAAGCCTCTGAAGAAAATTACACCACTTTTCTGGAGAAGAGATTCCAGCCATGGTTTCTCCGATCTGATCGCCTTTTCAAACAAGGTGATATTAATATTATTGTCAGTTGGTGACAACACCGCCGGAAAGAGAACACCGCCTGGGTAAGTTTTTTACACCACTTGCATGCCGATATGCCATAAAGATATATACAAAATCATCCAGCACATTGTACTTAGTACTTTCCCAACCAGATGGTGCATTTTGTGATAATTTTATTAGTTTTTAAGAAAACAGAACGGTTTATGAATAACTTTAAAAGTAAATGAAACTGGACCCGGCTAGCTAGAAACGGCTCACTTTGACGTTTGATTAATTGATTGGGTTGGGAAGTTTTTTATGTTTTATTATTTTAAAAAACTAATGACATATATTGTTCTAACTTCTAATTAAGTGCTTTAAAACTGAGTATCATGACAACATGTAAGTTTATAGTATAATCCGTTTGTCAAGGTTTTCTTACGGTAGATAAAGAATATATATAAGAAATTTAAGAAACCAAAATTCGGCTCGCTAATACGAATTAAGGTAACCATGATAATAATATAGTCAAATCCCCGGTCAGAACAGAAAGAAAGAGACACTAAGGCTAGGAAAAGCATTGAGAACTACCAAATCCTAATAATATTACGGTCCTCCACATTTGTCTGATCTCGAAGTCTCGCAAAAGAAGCCCTCCAAGAGTGCGGCTAAAGGAAGAAGAGAAGCTAGAGGATTGTATAGGCGAATCTATGTGACGAAGGAACAACTTGAGGGATAACCAATAGCATAGGACCATAGTTATGCAAGGGAGCAGTACGGTTCGGGTGTTATGTGCACAACGGGGAGTGGTATTATGCAGTCTGGTCTTGCTACCGGCTTGCAAGTGGCGACGGAGTGGATGATGGCGATGACCCGGGTTTGTTGAAGCCGTGGCTTTTGTCGTCTTGTCAGCCATCGAAATAACCGAAAAAACTGAAACCAAGCGGATTGATCAAGAATACTTGAACTTGAATATTTCTTATCATACTCTCTGATCTTCTAGAATACCACTGATTATAGCCTATGGTTTTCATTTAAGATGCAAAACTATAATACCTTTCGTTTGTTTTCTTCGACTATTGATAATAATTCGGAAGTACACTTTCATTTAAAGTAATTAAGAGAAAAGGAGTAGGAACTAATCTCATGGAGATATCTTTTTTATTCTACAATAACTGGGGATTTAATCCCATGAAGATTTTGTTAATTTTAATGAACTATTTGGTAGTGACAAGTGACAACATCTAATTTGTTTATAATTATGACTGGCTAATTCATTTTTAATCAACGTAAGGTATAGGGTTAGTGATCATGTGTGTAATAATTTGGTTTATTATCACATATGAATTAAGATTTTGTAAAAATCAAGATTTATCTGATTAGTCAGATTCTATTGTTTGCTTTGTTCTTGAAAAGATTTACTTTGATTGGATTCAAATGTAACTTGTCAAACATTTATTTCTTTAATCAACAATCATATGTTGTGGTTGGTTTATTAAAGTATACAGTTCAATACGTCGACAACATCCTAGTTAGTGTTATTATCTAGAACGAGAGATAAAACAGAGCTGAAAAGAAACTAACTGTGGCTAGACATGTGAACACTTGTGCTCTCCTCTAGAGATGTATGGTAGGGTTTGATGACGGAAATGGTATAGAGCCGACTCTGATACCATGTAAGTTCATGAAATACTTGTGATTTTTTAAAGACGGACCATATGTCAAAATATAATAAAACACCTTTTAAATTGTATACCAAACACGATTATAAATCTATTAACACAAATCTTATTCAATATGTATCTACAAGAATTTATGATAACATACATATCGATCGAAATCAAATATATCACTGGAGTTTAACAGTTTAATTTCACATATAGCAACACTGTCAAATATGTGTACATTTGTCCCCGATTAATCTGTAGTTAAACTTGCGTAAGTTCAAAATTTTCTTATTTCTTACATGGAAGATTAGGTGTTCACATCGAGTAAGACATGAATATGGTGGTTCGAAAACACGAACCCATCACTTGCATAGGGACGCAAGTATGCGGCGAGGCGGCTTTAGTAACGGCATTCGACTATGCAGAACCATCAAATTATTAATAAGCATAACATCGCCTTTCTTCCAAGGTATTGCAACACATTCTTCTTCCATGATTTTCAAGCAGTCTTTGATAGCATGATCAGGCACAACATCACCATTTCCAAACTCAAAATACGTATCATGTTCGTCAATGCTACTCTTCACTGGCCCAAATCCATGATTTAAAAACCAAATTTTACGTTGATTCGCTTTGTCTAATCGATCTGATCGTCTATCTTGGACCAGCTATAATTTTTACAGCTTTTCCATTCCATTCCAACTTTGATCCCAACTATGCTGCCCTGTCGATCGAGCATTCTTTGCATTATATATATCAAGATTTTGCATAAAGCGAATTTTACAAGGTATAATGTATGGAAAGAAATTCAAACCTTTCTTCGGCAATGTTCTTGTCATCGGTCATGTATGCAGACTTCCAACCTGTGCCACCGATGGCTGATGCATCGTCCTCATCACCCGTTATTGTTATATAACTCAATCCATGCTCCTCTAGTTTCGCAACCAATTCTGGATGCCTCTCTTTCATCTTTTCATATACAATATGACTTAAGACCACTGGAGTTTCTCCGCCTTTTGTTGGTGCTTCTTCACAATAGAAAAATAACTTGGATGGGAACTCTAGATTCTGTTAGAAGTATTGTAAACTTCTATGGAGTGAATCTTAGTAAACAAAATAAACATTTTGTAGATTTCATAATTTTCTTGCTTCAGTGTGGTTACAAAGGATGATTTTGTACACTTTGGAAAAAAAACAGGGTGAACAACAAAACTTGTTGTCCGTTTGTCTACTATTTAATTGTAATGGACTATTGATATCAATTGAATATGTACGATTAAAAAGAAAAGATATCGTTCAAGTTAGCAACTTTAGTCCTAGGTATTAATGAATCACATAGGTGCATCATGATAGAAAAATGAACGGAGCTATAATAGTAATTGATCTGATTACTAAACTGAATGTTTAAATCAGTTAGATCAAGATGTTTGTATGGAATTATAAAACTTAAAAATGAACAGAACAATAATAGTAATTAATCTGATTACTAAACTGAATGATAAAGCAGTTAGATCAATATGTTTGTATGCAATAATAAAACTTACATAAGCCAACTCATGATGGAAAGGAATTCGTTTATCCAAAGGGCTTTCATTAGCGGTGTAAACCTGACCAACAATCTAGGTTCTTGGTGCCCGCCCGCCAAGGTAGGAAAATTCTGCGAACCCAAACGCTTCAACAACGTTGTTGAAATCAGATGGAGAGTTAACCGGAAAGCCTCGGAAGATAATAACACCACTTTTCTCGAGAAGAGATTCCAACCATGGTTTCTCCGATCTGATCACCTCTTCAAACACGGTGACATTAATATTACTGTCAGTTGTTGGTGACAACACCGCCGGAAAGTGAACGCCGTCCGGGTAAGTTTTTTGTTCCGGTAGTTCTACTTCTCGGAAAAATCTGTTGGTGGCCATTTGGATTGTGTCTATACTCTGTGGTGCACTAGACTACTATCTTTAATTACATGCATATTATTTGAGTACAAAAGTATTCGATCTGCTTAATTTTGTGTGGCATGAAAAAAAAACGTATTTTATCCATGCAATTTGAGTATTTGACCACACATGTACATTTCATAAGAAAGAGACATAATCATGCACTTACCTTTTTTGAAGTATGGAGTCAGAACTCAACTTTTTCGTTACATCTAATAATTCTTTATACTAGCAACGTAAAGTCTTTTTTATGGTTTATTAAAAAAGATTCACAGTAAATTATTACGTTAGCTACAAGTCGACTATCTTTTACATGATTAGTATGTGTTTTAATTGTGTCAAGGTTTGTTAGGTTAATCTTGACGGGTCAACAGTCAACGGGGCGTACCAGCAGTTTAATGGGTCGTGGATTAAATAGTTTTATTCTTTTGGATTTTGTTTTAATAGTTACATGTTTGATTACTAAGTCATACATAGTGGGTCTAGATCATGGGCTTGTTTATTTGTTGTCTATGGGCTTGATTTCAATTACTGTTTAATTTCACCAATTGGGCCTGTTAAACCTTCAAGTTTTAATTGCGTCGGGTTATTTTAAGTTGAGGATTTTTGGTCGACAGTTTGGAAAAAGATAATTCGGAACACAATTTGTAAATTTACGTGCGCCAAAGGCATCATCCTAACCCGTGCACTCAAACTGTGTGATCTTTCAAGTACGACTCGTCTAACTTTTATTTGCGAACATGAGTAATGTGTGATGATCGATCATGGGCTTAATAACAATATGAACAAACAATTACCCACTACAAAAAAATTGGGCATTTGCGACTGAAAACAGATTGCAATATTGCAATTGTAAAGTCTATTTTTCCATAAAAAAAACTAAAAAAGTGTATTTTGTTACAAAAAAAAAAATAAAAATAAAAAATCGGTCACAAAGCAGTCGTGAAACTGGATTACCTAAGAGGGACTTTTCTGATAACAATTCATGTCGCAAAATAAGTGACAAAAAGATTTTGCAATTGAAAGTGTGTCTTTAATTGTTTTTTCTAGATCTCCACTTCCTGATTAAAAATTTTGGTTTATATATATAACTCAATGCCTATAAAGATTATTAATTCACAGCGAGAAAGTACAACGTGATGGTTCAAAAACTCGAATCATGCATCACTTGCAAAGGGAAGCAAGAATGCGACGAGGTGGTTTTAGTAGTGGCAGTCGGCTATGAAGAACCGTTAGATTATTAACAAGCATAATGTCACCTTTCTTCCAAGGTATACTAACACATTCTTCTTCCAATATTCTCAAGCAGTCTCTCATGGCTTCATCAGACACAGCTTCACCATTACCAAGCTCAATAGATATACCTTGTTCATAAATTTTATCTTCTCCATTAACTGGTCCAGTCAGGTTATTGAACCACGTTTTGCGTTTACTTTCTTTTTCGAATCTGATTGCTGGCAACGGACCTGTTATAGTTTTTACACCATTCTCGATCCATTCCAGCTTTGTACCGAGCTTTGCCGCCCTATCAAACATAACTTCATCAAATTATTATCTTAGATGCGCTATTAGTACGTAGTAAGGTTTAATGTTGTGAAACACAAATGTAATTAACCTTTCTTCAGCAACTTTCTTGTCATCGGTCATGTATGCAGACTTCCAACTGCTGCCAGTGAAAGACGATGGATGTTCGTCATCACTCATTGTTATTATATAAGTGAGCCCGTGCTCCTCGAGACGTGAAACAAAATCCGGATGTTTCTCTTTCATCTTTTCATATACGACATGGCTCAAAACTATCGGGGTTTCTCCCCCGCTTCCTGGTTCTTCTTCACAGAAGAAAAATAACTTCGACGGAGAATCTGGAACCTATTAAAATCAATGAATTTAATGAAGCAGTACCCTCGTAAGTCAAAAAATAAACAAACAAACACACACACATATCTAGTAAATCCCACAAATAGCATAAGCTAGAAGCAGTCAAGGGTGGGGTAAGGACAAATATTTCCTCTATCCCGCAAGATAAAGAGGCTACTCTCATTGACACATTGACTTTAGTACCCGTAAGTAATTAATGGAACAATTGAAAAATAAAATTGAGAAACTAATTAGTAGTTGGATGTGCATCAAATCATATACATATGTCATCTCATGATGGAAAGGTATTCGCATTTCCGGAGCACATTCGTTTGCAGTGTAAATCCTGCCAATTACTTTGGTCCGAGAGGCTCGACCTCCAATGTAGAGCGACTCCGGGAAGCCAAAAGCCTCCACAGCGTCGTTAAAATCAGAAGGAGAGATAACAGGGAAGCCTCGGAAAAATATCACACCACTTTTTTGTAATAGAGATTCAAGCCATGGCTTGTGATCTCGGATAGCTTCTATAAAGGCAGAGAGTTTTGCTTCAGTGGTAGAATTATGATTAATATTAATGTTTGGGGATAAAACCGCCGGAAAGATAACTCCATTGTCGTAAGATTTTTGCTCGAGTAATTGCACTTCTTGGAAGAATC
Source organism: Stevia rebaudiana (assembly GCA_009936405.2). Taxonomy (NCBI): domain Eukaryota; kingdom Viridiplantae; phylum Streptophyta; class Magnoliopsida; order Asterales; family Asteraceae; genus Stevia; species Stevia rebaudiana. The sequence continues at coordinate 12,345,929 of WOUH02000045.1, forward strand.
TTCCGGTTGCCATTTTGATTGAATTTGTAGTTTCGTTAGATCTTTTGCCTCTTGTGGATCGATGTATATGTGTGACTCTGTGTCATATATAAACTTCAGAATGACACTGTTCCTAATTAATAAACCAAAAGGTAATGGTTCTCTGATTTTAGTACGATTATAACTAGGAAACTTCTTAGGCGGTCACCATGGAAAGAGAGATATTAGACGTGGCTGCTACTTTTATTTTATTATCACTTTGGTTTTACAGAATTTGCTACTTTTGCTCTTTAATGTTGTAGTGTTTGTCTATAAACAGTTTTGACTGCATGAATATAATAGAAAGTAGAAGTTTTGTCGTTATAGTAGTTAAATATTCTTTTAATATCTAGTTATCGTATTTTTAACAAACTTTAGAAATATTTTTTATGACATACAAGTACCAATAAGGCAATAATGATAATTTTCAAACCGACCCTACAAATTATTAAATTAACATATGTTCAGAACAATGGATACTTTTAGGAGTAGAAACAAAAGTACTAGCCAATACCCTTATACAGAATATAGTATATAACACATTCTTAAACACTATGGATGCTTTTACGAGTGGCAACAAAACTTGCCAACGCTAAGTAGACCAAATTTTCTTGTTTGATTGATTATATAAGACAAGCACAAGTTACATTTCATTTCAATAATTTAATTAACTTAGTTTACTTGAAGTCGAACTAAGCTGTGGAAATTAGCAAAAAGCAATTTAGAAAATTACATAAACAGGTAGGTCTGGGACCACACCAATAGCCAATAGGAACCTACCAAAACTCGAATACCACTAAAATACAAGACCAAAAACCAGACCCGGAGAGACTTAGCCGGGTCAAGTGGTACGTCTCGATTGGGTTGAATCCCGGGTTGGGCCAACCCGAAATGTTTTTGCGCCTAAACATTTTTAAATCTAGACCGGATTGATTATGGGAAAATCCAGCAACTCTTTCTGATTGATATACTCCGTATCATTCCCATTTCTCCAATACAAAACAATACATAAAATCAAGCATCCATTTATTTTTATATTACAAATACAACATACATCGGGACATTGCAAGTGTTATGCTTTAACATCTCAAATTATTTTATAAACCATAATTTGACACACCAAAATCCTTACTCAATCACTTGCACAAGGAAGCTAGTACACGACGGGGAGCCTTAATTACTGGTCGTCGGCTATGAAGAACCGTCAAATTATTAACAAGCATAACATCGCCTTTCTTCCAAGGTATTGCAACACATTCTTCTTTCATAATATCCAACATGTCTTTCATAGCATCCTCATCCACAGGGTCACCATTACCCAATTCCACAGATGTATTCCGATTTTTCACACTCGCGGGGACACCGAAAGTAACCGCAAGACTATTGAACCATGTTTTCCGGTGACTCACCTCGTCAAACCTGATCGCCGGAACCGGACCTGTTATAGTTTTTGCAGAATTCCCAATCCATTCTAGCTTTGTTCCCAACTTCGCCGCCCTGTCAAAATACTCATCCTCATGAATCATGATCCAGTAACATAAAACATGTCGAATTTTTAAGTTTGATTGTAAAGATACACACACCTTTCCTCTGCAACTTTCTTGTCATCGGTTTTGTATGCCGATTTCCAGCTACTTCCGGTGAAGGATGACGTATCGTCCACATCACTTGCTATCTTTATATGGGTTAATCCATGCTCCTCGAGTTCTGCAACACATTTCGGGTGTTTCTCTTTCATCTTTTCATATATGATATGACTCAAAACTATTGGGGTTTCACCCCCTTTTTCTGGTTCTTCTTCGCAAAAGAAAAACAATTTGGTGGGGGATTCTGGAACCTGTAGTAATCTCAATTGTGTTTATTTACATAAAATGTAACCAGTTGATTCACGAATACTAAACTTTCCTAATTAGAGATTCTAAACGAAGATTAATCAATTCAAATTAATTCTTGTGCACCCGCTCATCTTTACTGATCTGACGGTTTAAACAAAATTGAGAAAGCAACTGGATATAATAATTAATATGTAGAGTCAAGAGAACTTACGTAAGCCATCTCGTGATGAAAAGGGATTTCTTTATCGAGAGGGCTTTCATTTGCTGTATAAACCCTACCAACGACTTGTGTTCGGGAAGCTCGACCGCCGACGTAGAGCATTTCCGGGAAGCCGAAAGCTTCGATGACGTCATTGAAATCGGTCGGAGATGCAACCGGAAAACCTCGGAAGAGAATGGCGCCACTTCTGAGAAGAAGAGACTCTAGCCATGGTTTATTAGCTTTGATTGCTTCTTCAAAACTAGAGAGTTGTATTGCAGTAGAATCGGTGGTGGGGGGTGATAGCACCGCCGGAAAAAGAACACCGTCGTCCTGTGATTTTTGCTGTGGGAGAACTACTTCTCGGAAGAAATTTCCGGTGGTCATTTGGATGATTCTCAGCTTGTGTCCGGTCAACACCGATTTGAAACGTGTATATGTATGCGGTAACCACTAAAATTTAACACGTCTCTGTGTAGATTTTAAAAATAAAAACTGTTTTTAACTATACAAACCCAACTCAGTTTATAGTTCGAGAGCTTATTGGGAATCTCTATCAAATTATTCTTGATCAATACAAAACAAACTATATAAAAAAGTATTTAACAAGTGTCTAAATTATAGTATTTTACAAGTGTCTAAAGTATGATTTTTTTAACAACAATTTTTTCATTTTTTTTGGTTCACTATGGGGCTTGAACCCATTTATTTGACACCTTGTAACAAATGACAATGGTGGTGGGTAATGGATGAAAACTATGGTTAGTATTTCCAGATAAAATAGGCAAATTAAAGGGATTTATGCACCACCGTCATCACTTTGACCATCATCATGCGACGGTGGTGGGGTTGTTTTGTCGCCTAATGGTATTTCATATGGATTAGAGCGTAGGATTAATTGTGAAAATTAATTCCATCATATCGAATGTTCTTCGTTTATTGATATTAAAAACAAAATTACTACAAGTAACTTCCTTATATCTAACTTTTGTTATGTGAATTGATAGAGAAGAATCATAATAAATGTTAACTTGTGATAGAAATTGCAGGCAAATTAAATGGATTTAATTTTGAAGGAAGAACATGTGGCTGTCGTATTCTTTTGTTCCACGTTACTATTGAGTTGTGACTTGTGATATATAATGATACTGATAGCTTCTTGTTCAAAGCTCCAACCAAGTAAGTCCACACATGATGTATTGTTTATAGCTTTTGGAAAGTATTTAGAATTGCATATAACATATTATGTTCTACTGGAGTCAATCTAACCCTAAAAAAGAAGTCAATAGTTGGGGTTTGTGATTTGTCTGGTCGGAGGTACGCCAGAAATACTGGAGACTCGCTCGACCCGCACGGGAGTGGTTTCCTAAGTGGAGAAGGTGGTGGTGTTTTTTTTTTTTCAAATTTTAAAGGGGTTGACTATGGCTTTGTTTCATTTAAAGTATGGGTAATCTACATAAATGGTCCCTTTAAGTTAAAAGAACCAGAATACTCTCATGTATATTGCACATGAGCGGGCATAACAAAAAGAATTAACGAACATTAATAGGAAAACGTGCAAGCTTTTTAAATATAAAGTATATTTAAAATAAAATAAAATAAAGGAAAACAACTGAAGAACGATGCAAACATGAAGGATGATACGTGTAATTTACTTTATTGATATTGTTTGATATACTATTTTATGTAATTGTATGTTGAATTTTGGTGTCTTACAATGTATTAATGTGTGATATGGACATGTAAGACACTTATGCTTTTATGTGACAATGAATATGGTTTGGCTATTATTATTTTAACTAATATTCGGTAGTAATAACTTAGTTCGTGAATTTATTTATTTTGTATCACTGGTCCTTATGATTGAATTTACACTTTATTGTAAAGTCCTATGATATAGTTAAGGAACTTATATGTCACATGACACACATGACTACTTGTTTTCATGTTATCATTCTAAGATTATACAATAGTTGGGCATCAACATTTTTATTAGGTTTTTTTTTTTTTTGTTTTGCGAAATGACAATCACATCTACGATGGTGTAGAATTTAAAGTTTTATTACAAATTACCCATTTCAACGTTTTCTTAGTATCTTTGTTTTGATTTTTCAGATCATGGCGCAACCAAACAAAAATGTTTGACGTCTTTGTATTTGGTTTCTAAGCCAATTTTTATTTGAGTCTTGGATTGGTTTTAATAAATATGTATTTGCTGATAAGAAAAAAATCTAGTAATATTAAAAATATTATTGAAATCCACTATAAATACAAGTAATGTCCGATCTAAATTTGACAATTTAAATCAAACGCACAATCCCTAAGATTTAAAACTCAGCCGTCTCAAGTTACCGTTAGAATCAGAGAACAGAATGACGATCACCGGCGGGCAATCCAAATCCAGACTGAAGAGGAAGCCTCTCAGAGACGTATCAAATGGCGGTTTGAAACTTACAATCACTAAATCAGTTCTGAAGAAATTCAACCCCCACACACAACAAAAGCAAGAAGCAGTAACGACTTGCGGTGGTGATGGTGGTGGATGCAGCGACCCACTCGATCGGCTTCTCCTCGCTCACTCCGATCTCTCTTCTCTTGTTCATCAGGTAACCAACTTACTGGATAAATTTTCAGGCGAGGGTTCCGATCCATTTTTTATATATTTAGTGGTTTTCGGTTTAAAATTAGGGTTTCTTGTCTCTGGATGGTGGCTTAATACGATGCGGGATGATAAACTGGGGTTTTGGGTGTGAACTGTTATGGTATTAAATTAGGTTAATTAACCATGATATGTGACTGATAAACTTGAGATTGGGTCATTCTACAGTAGATGAACTATTGGGATATTTTTCTGTTGATGTAACTTATGGGTTCTAGTGTTTTACTTTAGGAGTAAGAAGTCCTTTCATTTCTGACTTTATATGAAATATTAACTTGGAATAATTGTTTTGATAACTTCAGGTTTTAGGTTTTGATTTGTAGATAATATTATAAACAAATGACAGTTTCTGTTCCATTTTTGAGCTGATTTGCTGAGTCAGTAATGTATCTTTTAGTTTTGTATGGTGCTTTTGAACCAACATGACAATCAATCTATAAACTTGTAGACAATATTTATTAGGACAAAACGACAGTTAAGAAAAACACATAATTCTCTTGTATAAATCGCATGGAACAATCTCTTTTTACTTAATTTTCATAACTCTATGTGTTGGATTCATTACGGTATCAGTTACTTTCACAATGCAATTCATAGTTCGTTCAAGTATGTATATGTTTATTGGATAGTTAATCTGCACAAAAGTCCAGCCATTCACAATTACAAACTGATATGAATACTCAAGAGTTATGATTGAATCACTTTGAGTTTGGTTTTATGTATTTGCATCAATGTTGTGCATAACACACAATTATTAAATATTTTAATGGATTAATTTCTTATGAACAGATCGATAAACTCGTTGTACAAGCATTGGAAAAAGAAGTAAGAAACGAGAAGGAAATAGAAACATTTACCAATGTATTGCATGAAATTCAAAATTCATTAAAGGTTGGTATAGTTAATGCTTTCACTAATTTCTGTGTATCATACTTGAATTTTCGTGTTATACTGACAATTTGAATCCCAAATACAGCCATGGGTTTCAAGATTCCAGAATATTCTTCCAGCCCGTGTTATAGAGTCCAAGATTCCTCTAGAAACAAGTTCAGGAAGTATGAAAATAACTCCCGTCATAAACAAAGAAACAAACAAAAATATTGTCAGCCCATTTGTTGACAAGTTTGACTTTTTAGTCTCCCCATCACCGCTTGTGTCATGGCGTGCTGACTGTGCAGCAGATGGCGGTAGAAACCTTTTTCTTTTAACACCTCTGCCTAAACGTACACCGTTTACATCCAGATTAAAAAAATCATCCAAATCAGTATTTGAGAAGATCACCAGTGATGTTACTGTTGGGCCTGTGGGCCAAATGGCTAATAATTCACCTGTTGGGCCTGTGGGCCCAGTGGCTAATAATCCTGATATTGTCATCCATAAGAAAACAACTACAGAGAAAGTGTTTTCTTCACCTGAAAAAGTTGTAAAGAGGAATGATTCCATAATTGTTTCAACTCCTAACAAGAAAACGTCACCACCAAAAACGTGTATAATGTTGGGCCTTTCTTCTGAATGGTGCAAAAAGACAAATGGCACTAAAAACCTACCCGTGGATCTTGTTGGTGGTGGGTCGGGTGATTCTGACCCGTGTGAGTATTTTGCTTTAAAGTACCCTGAGCTTTTTGGAATTAGGCCCATGGTAAATTCAAGAAAAGTGGTGGAAGAATCACCAAATTGGCGTACACTGAGGTCACCACCCAAAACTTGTGTTCTTTTGGATCCGATTGATGATGATCAGATCAAAGATGTTGAAACAAAGTTGAGAAAGACTGGTAATATTCCAAGTGTTGTTTCATGCAAAGAAGGTATAATTTTGCCAAATTGATTTTGGTTAAAAAGGGAAATTTTTAACGGGTCAAATGGGTCTGGGTCAAACTGGGAAAACTTTCTTTATCCAAACGGGTCTGGTTCGGCTTGCCATTAAATAGTCATTATATTTAATAAGCTTATAAGAAATATCTTAAGTTAATAGCATTTAAGATAACGATTTAGGTGGTGTTACTCGTTTTTTAACACTTTGAATAACTTTTGACCTGATTGATCCATTTGACCTATTTGCGTTTCAGCTTTGTTAAAAAAATATTGTTTGACCTGTTAGAGATTAAATTAAGCAAAGCAACCCATTTATAGGCAAATGAGTCATAATTACCACTTCTAACCCTTTGCAATTTTGCATTCACATGAGGCTATATTGGTCAATCTCTTTTTCTCTTCCTGAATTGGGTTTGTATGTGTATCTATTAGCAGTGATTGATATGACACCAATGTGTAAGGATCTTGACACCACAATCTTGAAAGGCAAACGTGCTGGTGAGAACACTCTAAAGAAAGAATTGTGGACAAGATTTGAAGCAGCAACCGCTCACGGGTTTCATCTTAAATCATCCATTAATCAAGAAAATGGTAATAGTTCCGGTACCAACATAGGGTTTATGGACTTGTTAGAAGAAGTTTCTCGTGATGACACAAACTTTTGACTAAAGTTTACAAATGAAGAAAATGTATTGAAGGTTCATAATGGTTTGTACTTTCGATCTAATGATTTCGGTCCACTAGAAGTTTTGTTATTGGTCTTGGATCTTGATTTTGTATACTGTATGACGTTGCAATTTGGTACAAACAATGTTGTAATTTGATTTCCAACTATGTCACAAACTCACAATAACCACAAGCATGCACACAAAGGCAAATAATTATTGTGTTTGAAGAATAGTGTATTTTGACATGTGGTGGTTTGGAATTTAGACCTAAAAATGAAGGGAGATATTGGATCAAACTCGTGGTCTTGATTAGTATCATAGTTAGGAAGTTACGTTACACACACCTATCTTATTAGAAATGTGTGACCTATCTATGAATAATGACTTTTCATTGTAACGGACTTGCATGTTAAAGATGTCTACTTCACTTGGTAGACTCTCTTTTGATACGACTAAGTGTTTTGGGTGCTTGGTTTCTTTGGAGAGAAATCTTATCTATGTTTTTATGTTGTTTTAAACAAGGTAAACAAAGAAAACCCCATTTTAAGGTGATATAAATATAAAAGACCCAATTTTGCATAGTAGAACAATAAATTTTTAAATACTTCTTACAATAAACTAAAATTAAAATATATATATATATATATATATATATATATTTATATATTTAAAATGCATGGCTTAATATGATGATAAAATCGAACGAGCAGATATTTTGAAAGAAAGTCTTTTAAATGTATAGGGCTCATATAGACACACTGTGTTAGATCTTTGTCTGCTGACTCATTATCTATACGGGTCGCATAACACTAAATGAGCTGGATAAAGTCAAGGTGTAAGAATAGTTTGCATGCTTACCTAAGAAAAACTAACTTGTCAGAGAAGATTTTTTTTATGAATCACATAAGAGGATATTGATGTATTTATGTCTACACTATAAAAGCCCTAAACCATAAATTGAATACATCTATTAGGCTCGTATCTCAATGTGTCAAAGTGAGTTAACAGAGACCGCTAATAATAAGGGTGCTTAGGGTGAAGGGAGTGGTATAGGTACCCTTTCAAATTACCCAATCAAATCATGTCTCGTCAAATGTTAAAAATACTCTCCTAAGTACCCTCTATTAGAACACAATGTCACGGGCCAAATGTTCGATGATCGTATTTGTTTGGTTTGGGCTTTAACGCTTAGGTTTGTTGGCTTCTCCTATGGTCTCGATGGGAGGGAGCCTCAGTTTGAAGGAAGAGGTCTTACAATGAGGTGCTTGCACCGCCGGCGTAACACTGGTCGAGGGCTGGGGCCGCTCTCCTGACGAGTCCAAGGCAAGACGAAACCAGTAAACCTAATCATAAGCGGGACGGTTTGGCAGGCCCTCGGGCAACCGAGAGCGCCGCACGCGAGTCTGAAAGATGGCTCCGTGACAAATGGTATCAGAGCGGGTCGATCCTCGGGCAGTTTGGAACGTGACTTAAACCCAAGTGATCTTAAAGGTGGCTGAACAATGGTGGTGTGAGTGGATCAAGATCTTAATTAACCCGAATGCTGATCGAAGCGTGGTATGGGACGCGTGACATAAAGTATCTGTGGGCGACTTGTGTTGGTGGTATTAGGGACATCAACTCAGTCACATCTTGTGTCGACTCAAAGGCAGAAGGTTCGCCGGAGAGTACATAGACGAAGATCTCTCCCGAAAATGTCAAGGTGACATGTAGCCGCTATAATGGTATATCACCTCTGTCCTTCGTACACCCATACCATGGTCCAATTAACAATAAACACATATTAGGCTCACTCATCCAATTATGACTAACTGGCTAAGAAGTAACATAAACCAATAACAATAGTTATTCAATAATAAAAAGAAAATTTTACATGTAAAATTATGGTTTGTTTAGAGCATTCACATTAGCATCTCAAATTTTTTCTTTATAATTCATCAAAAATCACTATCTTTTCTCTCTCCTATTCAATTAAATGATAATACTTTTTACTATTTTTTCTCTCTCATATTCAATTAAATAATAATACTTTTTACCTTTTTTACTACTTTTTCTCTCTCCAGTTTACTTTAATAAAGAGTGTTTCTCTATATTTACTAGTTTCATCAGTTTTTTTATATCTCTCTACTCACAACCACTTTAAACCAATCTTTATAATATAAACAACTCACCCACGTGAATTTTATAAACACCAATTTTCATAATTCCCCAGCACGAAGTTCTTTAAAAACAGGCAAACCCTTAAAACCCTTTACCCCGGTTGCAGTCTTCTACAACCAGTTCTCCGATGGCTGATTCAACTGCGATTAACTATATTAAGTATATCGAAACCTATGTCGATTCATCGTCCTCTACATCTACGTCTCAGCAGGTTAATATACATATTCACCTTTCACTACCTCGTCAATTCGTTCTTAATTGATTAACTGATTGTCTAATTAATACGTGGAGCTATCACTGAACCTAATTGTTGATTTCAGGACGCAAGTTTGGATGCACTTGCAAAGCTCTTGACGAATGATATGATAACTATGGATTCACTGGTCTGTTTCTAGTAACTAATCCTGTCTATTTATTTTTTTCTCTGATTTTAAACACGAATTGTTTTCAACTTCTAGGTTAGGGAAATGGAGATGTATTTAACTACTACTGACAACATAATTCGTGCTAGAGGTGATTAGTTGCTTTTTAATAGTAATTTTGTATTCGTGATAATGTGGCATAATGCTTTTTTTATTCACTGAGTTTATGATTAATGCTACCTTATTGTTGTTTAGGCATCCTTCTTCTTGCAGAGTTATTGACACGAATTTCATCAAAACGTTTGGAGAATAAAACAATTCATAGCTTGATTGGGTTTTTTGCAGATAGATTGGTGAGTAAACCGTCTGTATTGTTTCATACAGTTTGCATACCACTTACCTTACATATTTAATCATAAATTTAAACTTTTTTTGTGAATGCATTCATATTATGTTGTGGTTTGACCAAACTAAATATTGTAAATCTACAATATCAGTCAGATTGGCGAGCATTGCGTGGTGCCCTTGTGGGTTGTTTGGCTTTAATGAGGAGAAAAATTGACACTGGTTCAATCAGTGGCACTGATGCGACTGCAGTTGCTCAATCATATATGCAAAATCTACAAGTTCAATCTTTAGGACAACATGACAGGAAGGTGATATAAATGTACCCAATTTTCATTATTTTTCAGAACATATCTGTTATCTTAATCTAATGCTTGATTATTTTTTTCAGCTTTGTTTTGAGATTTTAGAATGCCTTTTAGATTCTTATCCTGACACAGTAATGTCGATGGTAAACTTCAGTTATTCAGGATTACTTTTTTGCTTTGTCTAATTATAATTTTTTGATGTAATTCTAATATATTAATTGTGTAGGAGGATGACTTTGTTTATGTAATATGTGAATCAATAGATGGTGAAAAGGATCCACAATGTCTATTGCTCACATTTCATCTCGTGGAATTACTGGCACGGTTGTATCCAGAATCTTCTAGCTCATTAGCAAGTTATGCTGAGGATCTTTTTAATATTTTAGGATCTTATTTTCCCATTCATTTTACACATGTGAGTTGAAAATCTATTCATTTACAAAACATCCATCCTGTGTATCATATTATCATCACATGTTCAAATTTTCATTTCTCTTTTCAGCCAAAAGGCGAAGATGACGTCAAAAGGGAGAAGCTCTCAAGGGCATTAATGGTATTACTTAGTTTTTCTTAATGTTTACCTTTTACGGTTTTTTAATTTTTAATTTTTAATTCAGCTGGCTTTTGCATCTACGCCCCTCTTTGCGCCATTTGCGATACCTTTGCTTCTAGAGAAACTTTCTTCATCTCTTCCATCATCAAAGATTGAATCTTTGAAGTATCTTAGTTATTGCACTGTTAAATATGGTGGAAACAAAATTCAAGAACATCATGAAGCTCTTTGGTCATCGTTAAAAGATTCAATTTTGACTTTTGTGTCATCTTCTTTGACCGTGGGTTCAAAATCCCAGGAAAATAAAATTGCAGATGAAGCTCTCATTCTTCTACAAAACCTGATTCAACAAGATAATGGCTCGTTTTTAAAATTGATTTTGAAGGATGCGGACATTAACACGACTTTAAAATTTCTTTCAAGTTATAATAATTATGATGATATCACACCAACAGATAAGCAAAGATTAAATGCAGTTGGTCAAGTTCTATATGTGTCAACTGCAGCATCAATTGCTTCTTGTAATGCAATGTTTCAAAGTTTTTTCTCAGAGTTAGTAAATGGTTTGAAACCTATGATGCAAGAAAAAGATTATGTTTCTGAACCGAAGTTTGGATACCTTTATATATGTGTTGACTTGCTTAGTGCTTGTAGAACTTTGGTCAAACCTACAGAAATAACTCGTCTTGATAATGAAATATGGTGCACCATGCTTCATAGCTTCTGTACTTTATTAACTTCTTCATTTGTTAAAACTTTGAAAGAAAGCACTCATGATATCTATACGCATTTTGGAGGTAAGAATATATTATAAAATTACTTGCTATTTCTGTATGAAGTTTTGTAATTGACCACTTATTTTATTTTTTATTTTTTTCTGCAGTTAAGGGTTTACAGATTTTGGCTTCATTTCCAGCAAATTTCTTGCCTGTATCAAAGTCCACTTTTGAGAATATTTTGATGGAATTTATTTCAATTATCAACCTCAAGTTCAACAATGTATCTACTTGGAGATCTGTTTTAAATGCAATAGTTGAAATCGGATCGCTTATTGAGAAATCTGATGATTTTGAGAAAATGGCAAGCTTTGATGTTATTGTTGTAGAGAGAATGTTGACTTTATTGTCTTCTGATGATTTATCGATGCCTTTTTCATTCAAAGTGGAAGCAGTATCCAAAATTGGTATGACTAATTTGAAATATATGCTGAAAATTGTTCAAGAACTTAACACCGCTATCTCCACCAGCTTAGTTAAATACTGGGTATGTAAAGAATCATTTATTTTTAAGATAACAGGAAATTTTTATTTTAATTTTTTTTTTTTCATTAATGCATTTTGTTCTTATAGGTTGATGGAAATTCAAACTCAGCTGAACATGCAATACTCCTTTTGGAATGCTATGCTGACAAGGTTCTTCCATGGTATGTTCTATTTTCGTAAGGTCGTTTATATTTTATATGTTTGACTTTGTTGACTTTTGGAATTAACATGAAGCAATGATGCTATAACTAGGTTTCAGAATTTCAAAGATACAGACAACGTGCCTATGCATTTTGCATTAAAAATTTGGGATCAATTAGAAGACAACACATTATTCTGTGACAACCTGATAGAAAAAGTGAGTCTGCTGCATAATAGTTTTTAATAATCATTCACACAATTAAGTTTTTCTTGATAATGTTTAATTAACGCGTATGTGTTCTGTACTTCTGTTGCATTAGAAACTTCTAGAAACAACAATGAATGGAATGAAACACGCGGTGGCAAGTTGTTCAGAAGACAAACAGAGCATGATTCTTGATAAAGCTTTTAGCATACTTTCTTCAAGCACAAGTTTTCAAGTCAATGATTCAATGCAAACTGTCAAGTTTTCTTGTAGAGATGAGTGGATTATCTCATTATTCGATTCAATAATAATTGCACTCCATCCTAAAACACAAGTAAAAAACACCAAAGAAATATTACAAATCATCATGAGAGCTCTTATTAATGGGAATATTCCATCTGCTCATGCATTGGGATCTTTATTTAACAAGATGCAGTTTTTTAGTTTGGAAGACGCGATGGATATTACATTTAACAAATACATAGAAAGATTCTCTAATGGCGATAATGATGATAATGAGATTAGAGTGAGTAATCTAAGATTAAGCAATGTAAATGATGGATTAATAAATTCTCATGCTATTATTACTGGATTAGCTTGGGTGGGAAAAGGATTACTTATGCGGGGCCATGAAAAATTAAAAGATGTGATCAAGTTTTTTTTGAATTTCTTGATTTCAAACCGCAATTCTTCAACGTCAAGTGGAAGCATAAATTCATCTGAAGATTGTCAAGATCTAATGAAAGCTGTTGCAGACTCATTCAGTATCATAATGAGTGATTCTGAAGTTTGTTTGAATAAAAAATTTCACTCAACCATAAAACCGCTTTACAAGCAACGGCTTTTTAGTATTGTGATGCCGATTTTGAAGTCATCAATAGTGAAATCAAACTCGTTAATAAGTTATAAATCCATGTTGCATCGAGCCCTTGCGCATGTTGTTTCTAATACTCCATTGAGTGTTATTCTTGGTGAAGCCAACAGAGTAAGTATATCTGTTATATATATATATAATTTTTACTTTATTTTTTTTAACTTTACTTTCATATTTTTAACATGGTAATATTTAATGTTACAGCTGATCCCGTTGATGGTAGATGGTTTAGAGGTCCTGAGTGAAGGTGTTCAAAATCGAGACATTGTATATAACCTTCTACTTGTTTTGTCAGGAATATTAACTGATAAAAATGGTAAGACTTGTATAATATTTTGAAACAACTTTAAAATGATGTAAAGAATTAAATTGAGATTAAAGGGTTTTTTTTTTTTTTTTTTTTTTTTTTTTTTTTTTTTTTTTTTTTTGCATATACAGGTCAGGAAGTTATTGTAGAAAATGCATACATGGTCATCATGTGCCTCAACAAGCTTGTCTTCTACCAGCACATGATGGTATGACACTTGCTTTTATAGTTTTATTTATTTAAAAATCCTAACTTACGCTCATAATTACATTTTATTTATTTTATGACACGTGTAGGTGGTACGTGAGACAGCAATTCAGTGTCTAACTGCAATGTCGGAGCTTCCTTATGCAAGGGTATATCGATTCAGGCCCGAGGTTGGATTTTGCTACTAAACAGTAACTGACAGCTGTCCACCTAGACATTAATATAACTTTTTTTAACACATATATATATTTTTTAATATTTCAGGTGCTACAAACATTATCAAGAGCACTTGATGACCCAAAAAGAAGTGTCCGGCAAGAAGCTGTTAGATGTAGGCAAGCATGGTAAGAAATTTTACACCTGATTTTTTATTAATTTATTTTATTTTTTATAAAATTTGTTCAGACGGTAATTGTTTCTGTTATTCATTTATCAGGGCATCGATTTCTTCTTAATGTCTTCATATTTGAAAGGTAAGATTTTCTGCCCTTTATATTATGTCCATAATGTAATATTGTATAGCATTAAATGTGTCTGTATTTTTATAAATTTGTGATGCAGGTTTATCACCTAATACTGCAATGTACATAATTCATGCATTTAAACCATAGCAAATTTGGAGACCATGTGCTGCTGCGTATTCGTGTGTATTCATCTCTTATTTATGTTAGATTCTTTATTTCTAAATTTTATGAGGTTTGGCTTGTGGCGGATTATTGAATTATTCTTAGACATTAAGTGTTTTTATTAAGTGAACACAATAACTAAGTTTAATTGGAACGTGAATTATGTGATATCTATTTCATAAATTGGTATCAAAGCTTGTGATAGAAGGACGGTTTTCAAAGTAGGTGACTGGAGTCGAGAAGCTAGCAACCTTTTGGATGTTGCGACATTCGTGCGGTAGTGATCTGAAATAAGCGGTGGTTTTGTATGCTCAATCGGGGGAATTGGTGGGAGAGTGTTGTCCTCATTAATTGATTATGAGTGAGGGGAGATTAATTATTCGGCTTCTAACACAAGTTTAGACACCTCTCTCTCACTTCCATATAAACAACTTACACTGTAACATTATTCTACACCCAAGTGAGTTACGCCATAATTCATGATACAAAACACTTGAGATGTGTTGAGACAAGAAGTTATTGATGCTCCTTTTCAAATTGTAATAAGATGAAAGAAATTGCAAGTGACTAATAAAAGTAGATGTAAGCTGGACTTATGAACATTCACCCGACTTATATACTTCATTGTGTTTGTATATTGTGATGTTTTTCTCTCTTTGCTTATTTTTCTATAAACAAATATTCTCTTGAAATTTTTATAAAATTGATACTAGAATTTATAAATTTAAAAAATTTGAATCGTTCAACTTCTTAAGTATTTGATTTGTTGAATTAGAAAACATCTAAACACATCCAAATACATAAGTATTGCATATTCATATGCTTCAAACAGTTTATTGATAAGGATTACTCTCCACACAATAACAACAAACACATTTTTTTAATGGCACGATTGGTCACGTTTGAGACGTCAAAGACGAAATCTCTTACCCTTTTAATCCAGTTTTGGGTGGTCCAACCATTCAAGAGGGAACAACAAACACTTGCATCTTATCACAAGTAGAAATAATAATAACAAAGATAACTAGTAATGGAGTTATAAACTATAGTAAAGTTAGTTGGAACCAAGAAAGTACAAATAGAACACCACACCGTACCATCCTCTCAAGCATCAACCCTATTTCATATAAAAGGCCTCGTTTTATGACAACAATACCACTACACTCTAGACTACTACTCTACAGTGAGGCCCAATGGGTTGTTAAGCATAGTCTAACATCGGGTCAGCTTCGGCTCGTTAATAACCCAAAGCTTCTATCTGGGCCGACATGTCGTCTCAATAGGCCCAACTTGTCTTGACATCTAATTGAGACATAAAAAAATCATCAATTTAGTGTATTTTATGTTTCATAACACATTTTGAAATTAAAATTAAACCTGAAAATAAGCTTCAAGCTTCTTTCGAAGAGTTGTATACTCTTTCTTGACATTTTGAAAGGTCCTCTTGCATCTGCATTATTTGATTAAATTTTTTAAACAAATACTTAATAATAAAACTGTATAACTAAACATGATACTATAGTAATTATAATACCCTTCAGCATTTCTGACATTGCAGTAATTCCTGAAGTTGGTGCACTCCGTTTTTACTTTCTTGGCTCCAATGCTAGTGCTACTACCTTTAAACTGATGCATCAAGTTGTCTAATTTCTTGAAATCCAAAGGCCTTTTTTCCCTATTTATCGTAATTCTAATTGGTTAAAATCATATATAAAGCAGCACTTATATTTTGATATTAGAAAAGGAACTGAATCTCATACAAGGCCTGGTCGAGATGAGATAGAAAACGAGCAGAATCACGATAGAACAACGTGACAACTTCTTCTACGAAATTGGGATTAGAACTATCTTGCAACTCCTCCAACTGTATGAATTGTTCATCCAGATACCCCTAAAAATAAAATAAAAGTTTACTAGTAAAAATTGTTATCAAAGAATGTAATTAAAACTTAAAACCAACCTGATCAAAAAGAGATTTGCGAGTGTTAGCAAGTTGCCTTTGCATTTGATTTCTCTCCATGGAAGTGAGTTGATATGATGCTAAATATAGAATGGGGGAATGAGGTTTTATAGGCCCATGAAAAAGGATAAATGTCATATCATTATAAAATAAGTTCTTTTTTTAACATAACATCACACACATACACACACATATATATGAGTTGGAATTAAAAACAACTCATCATTATTGCGCTAACCTTTGATAACTCATCAAGGTCAATTCAGTTTTATTTTATATTTTTTCAAAAGCTATTATTACACGTGTGTAATGCTTTTATCTTTTACGTGTGTAATGCTTTTATCTTTTATGTGTATGTGTAATATCATATACGTTTAGAATTCACTCCACTGCAACAATTGTAACACCACAAAAAAATCAATACATGTGTAATGTTGTTACAGTGATGTAAAATTTCAAAAGGTATGCAATTTTACAAATACACATAAAAGATGCTACCAATGATGGCCAGCACAGCTGTTTCGAGGTGTGAGGGTTTTCCAGAGGTCACAGGTTCGATTCCCGCTCGGGACATGCTCGGTTTACGAGGTCGTTGCTGTG
>WOUH02000045.1:12363129-12376491 GCA_009936405.2 Stevia rebaudiana
CTACCATTGAACATAGTGAGATTATTTTATCTCTAGTTGTTTAATGAAGACTATTGTTTAACTATCTTGTTTATCATCAATCTTATAAACATTTGAATCGCATATTTATCTTTTATTCTATATATATATGTAATGTGAAAGACTCACCAACTATTCACGTAGTTGAAACTCTCTATTTTACATGTGTAACAACTTAAGTTGCTGTTTGGATGACAATCTAGGATTTATGGACTTAGACTAAATAAATTCATAAAATGTTATATTCTATTGTTTGTTTTTCAATATTTGAACAATGTATTGTGATGGTTGATTCAATAAAATAATATTGTTGCATGTAATAAATATTGTAACACTTAGTGGCACGTGTAATGAACAATCAAGTCACGCCGGTGTTTTCGCCACTGGTTGTGGTGTGACAAACGTGAGGAACATATAATAAAAGAAGTATCCCTACCTATTCCCGGGAGAGGAATAGACCATTCTAAATTTCGGGACAAAATTTTCGTAACATGGGGAGACTATAACAACCGGCGGTTTTCCAGTACAATTGTGATCTGATTCCGACCTTGTACTATTTGTAATCTGTATGTGAAATATAGATTACTGTTACATTAGAAATCATATTTCAATTCATTTGAGTGTAAGCGAAATTCCAATTTGTCAACGGTACTAAAGGTACACGCAAAACGATGCAAGCTTCCATAGGTCCTAAATTACACTAACTCCTTTGGAGGTGAAACCAATGGGGTTATATAGGAAATGGAAAATCGTGAAGTTAAGCGAAAACCGCGCGCGAAACGGAGACTGAACGAAGCGAGAAACGCTAAAACAAAATAACAGTCGCATCTGAAAACGAGTGCGAGTCATCGGGACACGTGGCACCAGACCTCGCCACGTGGAAAGTGACGAGGATTCGTCGGTGCTGAGTCAGCTAGCCACGTGACAGCTGACAAGGTGAGTCAGCACACCACGTGGCAGCCAAAGAAGGAATGCGTGTCTGAGGACCCTACGTGACACGCGCCAAGTACCAAGCCAAACTCGCGCGAAGCGCGAAGGTTCCCAGGAAGAATCCTATAAATAGCTCATTCGGCCCGATGAGTTTTACGCTATTTCCTCTTATCCCGACTTTCCCCAAACACTCCAAAACACTCCTAGCAACCTAGTAAAGATTCTGGCCCGTTAGAAACACTCAGTATACGCGCGGAGATGCGTTTTCATGCTGTAGCAGTCGTTTCTGATAGCTCGTTTCGCTTATTCTCTTATTTCAGTCGTTGTTCTGCCTGTTAGGTGAGTTCATGGCCCCTTTTGTCACTTACTTGTTTTACTATATACGGGGGAGATTACGTATACATATAAAATGAATCCATGACACAATGACTATCCGTTATTACATGAGTGTTTGAATGGAAGTCCCCTGAACTGGACCGTTAACACAAACGTGGCTTGTTAATAAAGGGTAGTACTACTGGGTCTGATAAACCCCACGTGGTAGTACCTCTTGCGGTAGAACTCGAGGTTTACGCGTGTGCATTATTGACTTAAACTATATGATCTGTGGGTATTATATGAGGGGCAAAGATCAATTCATCTGTCTCGGTACGAGTGCATTTATGGTAATAACATGTTAAGACTGTCTGATCCACAGTTGTCAAATAGTATTGTGGTCACTGGCCTTAATATCCTGAGATATATAATATCAAGATGGGGATATTAAGTGCAACATACATTAATATTATGAGATAATATCAAGATGTAATATTGAATGCCAATTAACAAAGGTTTTATGTTAAATGTTAAAACCTGTGAACTCACCGGCGTAAGCTGACCGTTTTCCAAATATATGTAATCTCAGGTATATGAGCAAGATAAGGGAAGGCTGATGGGGTTGTTTACTGTATTATTATATTGTACATTATTTGCTTCCGCTGTAATACATTATCATTGTATGAAATGAAAAGGTATGTTTTGGTGTAATCTGGCTTGTGTGTAAATCTAGTGGCTCGATCCTGTTTAATTACTGGTTAGTGACGATCCTTTCTTGGGCCGGAGGTCGGAGACCGGGAGCCGGGAAGTGGGGTGTCACAGTTTAGTTCATGAATGGGCACTTTCACTCATATATGAGACTCTTCAATCCGAAGTCCATTATTGACCTATGTCCTTAAGCTCCAAAGTAAGCAGTTTTAGCTCATACTTGAGCCTCTTCAATGTGAACTCCAATATCCATCTAAGCCCCTAGGATCATGAGAGAGCATCTTCAACACATGTTTAAGCCATTCAATTTGAGATTATATGATGTTTCATTCCTGTCAGCTTATGTTCGAGCCTATTTTATCTAAGATCAACTAACGACCAACCCCTTTCAGCTCTAGAGTGAGCAGTTTCAGCTCATATTCGAACACCTTCAAGTTGAAATTCAGTGTTAATCTAAGCCCTTTCAGCTCATGAAATGGCACTCCCAGCTCATGTTTGAGGTCATTCAAATTGAGACATGACATCCAAATTCCTTACACCTATAAAGGAGCACCTATACCTCATGTTTAAGCTCCTTCAAGCTAAAATCGAATGTTGATCCAAGCACCTTCAGTTAATGAATGGGCACTTTCGCTCATATTTGAGCTCCTTTAATATAACTCCAATGTTCATTTAACTCCTTAAGCTATTGAATAAGCATTTTCAACTCATAGTTGAGCTTCCTCAACATAAAATTCAATATTTATTCAAGTCCTTAAGCTCATGCATAAGGACACTTTGCTCGAGTTGAGCTCCTTTAACATGAAATTCAATATTTATTCAAGTCCTTAAGCTCATGCATAAGGAAACTTTGCTCGAGTTGAGCTCCTTTAACATGAAATTCAATATTTATTCAAGTCCTTAAGCTCATGCATAAAGACACTTTGCTCGTGTTGAGCCCCTTCAGTATGAAATTCAACATTTAAGTCTGTAAGCTCATGTATAAGGACACTAGCTCGTGTTGAGCCCTTCAGTATGAAATTCAACATTAAGTCCTTAAGCTCATTCATAAGGACACTTAGCTCGTGTTGAGCCCCTTCATTATGAAATTCAATATTTATCTAACTCCTAAAACTCAAGAAGGAGAACCTTCAACTCATGATCGGGTCTCATTTATACAATACCAGATAACAACAAAGTAACAAGGTCATGAATAATATATATACATATAATGATATATGCTTCACAAGCATGCATTATCTCCATAATTGAATAACTTACCAGAAAGAAAGAAAGAGAAGTCCTTCGTATGGACTTTATTATTATAAAAAGCATTTAATAATAAAAACAACTAATTAACGTAAGGAAATTCTCTCATGAATCAGCATACAAACAAAAATCCTTACAAAGGATAGAAAATGACTCTGGAATGGGCATGACCCATGAATGGGCATCAAAGACAAATGTTCTTACAAAGGATTCAACATAACCCATGAATGGGCATCAAAGACAAATGTCCTTACAAAGGATTCAATATAACCCAAGAATGGGCATCAAAGACAAATGTCCTTACAATGGATTCAACATGACCCATGAATGGGCATCAAAGACAAATGTCCTTACAAATGATTCAACATGACCCATGAATGGGTAGCAAAGATGAACGTCCTTACAAAGGATTCAAAAAGGCCTAGAATTACGCATAAAAACAGGATTCAGAGTGTCCCTTGGTAGGAGTGGACCTCAAACAAAATTTCCCAAGAGGTTGAAGGAGGGTTCTTCATGAAAGTATCCTACACTTCATAACACCCCTGAGGAACGTGAAGTGCTTGCGGCAACAGGCTTCACAATAAATCCCCACAAAATTTAACAAGGGAGTTATACAAAAAACGCATCCTGTTAGAAATATATTAAGGGGAACATGGAGTGCCTAGGGAGGATTTTATAAAGACGTCTGATGAGTGGAAAAAGTTAACCCCATCAAATAAATTACCCGAAAAAAAACTTAAAATATGCATAATGACAAAGACCCAAAAAAGGGGCAGTACAGTATACAACCAAAATAATGATAAAGACCCCAAAAAGGGGCATTATACAAGAAAAATAACGACAAAGACCCCAAAAAGGGCCAACATACAAGCAAAATATGATAAATACCCCAAAAAAGGGATGGTCCACAAGCAAAATATGACAAAGACCCCAAAAAAGGGGGTATACCATAAGAAAATATAAAAACATCGTATGGCAAGAAAACACATGCAAATTAAGTATCACATGCTATTGTATAAAGAAGGGCAAAAACAGTGCAACAACAATAAATACCATAACAAAGAACCATTGCTTAGAAGATCACACACACCAACAAAGAAAGTCACAACATAAACGTCAAAGAGTAGAAGTAGAAGGATCAACTTCAGAGAAGAGAGATTCAAGCCTTTCAGATGAGCAACTAAACGTCCTAACAGAGAATGAGTCATCGACATAAAAGAAGCAAGAGCAGCACGAAGAAACAAAAGATGCAAGAAGCACAATGGTCAGGAAAGCGGATTTAGTCCATTCACCAAAGTCTGGTAACTTGGCAAAAGGACTACGGGGACTTAATTGAGGGAGGCACAAGAAGGAAGTGTCCTCACCTACAAAGACTCAAGCATGAAACAGATAGAGTGCTGCTCAGATCCTTATGTGACAAGATTGAAGGAAAAAAGTTTCAAGAATTTTTAAAGAAGGATCAAAAGACAAGACAAATGAAAGAAGCGAAAGTAAAAGACGAGAATCTTAACCACCATCAGTCCTCATGAAGACAAACAAAAGTAAAAGACGAGAATCTTAACCACCAACAATTCTCATCAAGACATACAAAAGTAAAAGACAAGAATTTAGATCGCATCAATTCTCCTCCAGGACACTTCAAAAAAACTCAAAAGTCAAGCATCATGGTTACCTAGGCGAAGTAATGATACCCTACAAAATGCGTGAAAACACTTTGGTTCACATAAAAGGAAGGAACTCGTAGCAAAAGACATAAACCTCATCCGAGAAGCGAATGGGGCATTTAGCTCATTCGCCCAATGGAAAGCGAAGGAGGCATTTAACCCATTCGCCTAAATGGAAAAATAAGGAGGCATTTAGCCCATTCACTCAACAAAAAAAGGAAATGCATTTAGCACAACAATTAAGGGGAGGATGAATTTAGTTCATTCACCAAAGTTAAGTGACATGGAAAAAGGACTAAAGGGACTTAATGAGCTATATCCTAGAATGGGCTCGTATGGCCCAATAAACTCGTTTAAAAGACAACCCATATACTGTAAGGGCCCATGACTTCCCTTAAAAAAAGGCAAAGGGTTCTGAGGGGAGGGAGATGAACATAATCTAATCATATGGGGAGCACACAGATCCATTTAGAGAGCATTGTAGCCCCAAACCATTCTCTGATCAAATGGAGAACGATCTCATTACGCAGAACCTCTTGCACACCCCACACAAGCTTCTTCTCTGCATACACACACATATGCACGAGGAACCGGATGATGGCTATGATGATGATGGTCTCAGATCTGAGTCGGCGGTCATCCCCTCCACCCACAACAAGAACACGGGTCGGTCCAAGTATCATTCCCAAAGCTAATCTACTATGGGAGACGAATTTGGCTTCTTCAGGTGTGAAACTCGTGTTGAGTTAGGGCTAATGGGTCAGTATCATCTTACAATTTATTTTAATTGTGTCGAGAACTTAATCCTAACTCGGACATTTTAACCCATGTATATTGGACACGAACTTAGTAACCTTTTTATATAAATGGTTGGCGGATTAAGTGGGTCAGATGGGAAACAGGTTGATTATGTAAATGGGTTGAACTTACAATCTTATTTTTTAAATTATAATATTGAAAATGTTGACGAGTTGATTTTATTAATATACAACCTAACTCAAACACCACCCATTTACGATTGCAAGGAACAGCTTTGGCTAGTAACACATTTTTTTTCTTTTGGTAATGAACTAACTAATTACACTATTAAACTTATTTTTATATAAATAATGAATGGTTTTGTGTGCAAACTAAACGTGGAAAGATGCAGCGGAGGAAGCATGTGAATGTGTCACCGCATTTCTGGCTCTAAGCCCAAAATATATATGTATTTTATTTTGGAAAATTATGAAAAAAATCATATGGTTGACTATGACCACCACTAATCAAATATTATCTATGGATCTTTCACCATTAATTATTAGATCCTCAATAATTTGGCAAAAACATAACGTGTAGAAATATTACGATGTGAATATCATATGATGATTTATAAACATGATAACTTAAAATAAAAAATATAATATTTGATTTGGTAATAGTGTATTGTGTCTTTCCCTACCTACTTTTGTAGGTATAGTCATATATGAACATTACGAATATTTTCTCCAAGAAACAATCATTCATAATAACAAGTTATTCAATTATTACATAAATCAAGCTTAGTATACTCTGACTTTGAACAAATCTTATTCATACAAATGAACGCATGAGAACAAGAAACTTGAAGCTCCTAAGAAGTCGAGTCAACTAACCAATGAATGTAGATGAAGTCGGGTTAACTAACCAATGTAGTACATAGGATCAGGCAGCTTGAAGGTGCGATCTTCGCGGTAGCAACCGATTAAATCGCTCCATTGATCGCCGATATTACCTCTAATCTTGTATCCTCCCTCTTCTAACTCTTTTCTTTTGCTTGACTTGTACTCCACTCCACTTCTATGATCATTGGCTCCCCTGCCAATATTAATTTTTCAATATAAAAAACAATAGTTATATGAAATGGAGGTAAGCAACAATCTCTATCATTCGATAACTATTTTTATTGCAAAACCACT
Organism: Stevia rebaudiana; assembly: GCA_009936405.2. Taxonomy (NCBI): domain Eukaryota; kingdom Viridiplantae; phylum Streptophyta; class Magnoliopsida; order Asterales; family Asteraceae; genus Stevia; species Stevia rebaudiana. The sequence continues at coordinate 12,369,950 of WOUH02000045.1, forward strand.
TATTCAATCCTACTATAATTTATATTTTATTATAAAACTAATTACTTAATCGATCCTTTAAAGCACACCATCGGGTTCACTAATCAACACCATATTAATTTTTGGGCTATGGGTTCCGGGCATTATAGGCGAATGTTTACCAAGGAATCTTCAAATTTGATTGTTTGTAACTCATCTGTTCAATTTACATCCTTATAACTTAACTAGAAATTATATGTATTTCTCTTTAATTTATTATTTATAAAGAAATCACATCTTATTTTTCATCTATATCTTTATTTAATTTAATTTGATTATAATTAAATAAACACCCCATTCATATTCTCCGTCTTTTAATTATACCATTACAAACACTCACAAAATTATACAAAATAACAGTAAAGAATAGATATAATTTCTTTAAATATAGCAAATTATAAAAAAGAAATAAATCCCTAAAATTAATCTCTTTTAGAAGTGTTAAATTATTAAAAGTCTCTGTATTTTTTTTTTTAACGGCGTTGTTTCGCGTACCACGTATGTTGTCTGAACCGGGCCCACCGGGCAGCGGAAACAGACGCCCCCTGATGCACCGGGAACCCCGTGGAATAGGTAAACCCTCGCCTCCCAGCGATACCAAACCTAAGATAAATCCCAAGCTGACCCTTAACCTGGTGTCCATTTATAAGTGAGATTTGTACTCATGACCTCTACATTAAAAGATGAGACTCTTACCACTTAAGACAATTTAAAGTTTGCTAGACAAAAGTCTCACTGTATTTGTTTTTCAAATTATAGGATATGACATCTGAAGGATCTGAAACTAATATGGCATGCATGCATATAGAGTAGTAGAGTTGTCACTTTGTCAGTAGGGTACATGTGAAACACTTTAGTTTCTTTTTTCTTTCTTTTTGTTTTACGAAAATTACATTGTTAACTCCTTAATTATTATTCAAACTAAATTACATTATTTTCACTCCTAAATTACTCTTCAGACTTGATTAATATCGAAATCTAAAGCGAGAAAACTATAAATAATAATAAATATAAGAATAACAAAGTACTAACTTTAGAATGAGCTTTTCCCACTGAGTATAACCAACTGCTTTCAGATTTTTGACCCGAGGTTCCCTGAAAGCTTCTCTCGTTCCGGTGAGAAACACGATCTTAAATCCCAAACGTATAAGTTTCTTGTAGAGCTTAAAAGCTCCTGGTATCGCCGGCGCCGCCGCTGTCGCCACCCATTGGTCGAACTTTGTCGAATTAAATGGTATGTACCTGAATATTCAATCAAGACAATAAATGGGATATATTAGAGAGTGATTAGTGAACGACGTTTAAAGACAAATATGGGATTAATTCGGAGAAGAAATAAATAAATAAATTGTTAATTTTGTTATACCCGAAAGCGACGTCGTCACGAGCGTAATATGGGATATTAGAGAGTGTGGTTTCATCGATGTCGAAAACCCAAACGTCTTTACCGTTTCCGGTGAGGTTGAGGTTTTTGGCATACTTGTAAGCTTCGTCGGTGACAATGTCACAATCCCGGCGGTACTGTTTTCCGAGCATGTAATGTCCGACATAGTCGACGCATGATTCGGGAATTTGGGTCCATCCTCTGAGGTTGTCGGTCTCGACGGCGAGCCGCCAGCTCAGGCAATTAAGGTCGGAATGTTTGTGTCCGCCGGAGCCGGAATGCGGCTTTAGCAGGTGGATTTGGTTGTGGATCGGAGATGCCACGGCGGTTGCGATGGTCAATATAAGTATCAGACACGAGAAACCCATGTTTTGAATAATAGAAAGAGGATTGAGTTGTCAAGTGGTATCACTAATCGTCGTTTTATATGTCATGATTTGTCAGAAAGGGCTCTAGTTTTCGATATATTACAAGTTTACCACTTTAACCTTTTCACATTAAAAAGCGTTTTTTCGTCGTCACAACTATGAGAGGACTCCATTACTCAAAAATAGACCAACACTATGACAAGCATGGCATTTGGTCTCCATTACTCAAAAATTTTATCTGTGATACCTTAGTGATTCTCTCATGTGTACCAATGTTAAACACGAAATACATAATATTATGTACTTGTATCAATGTTATTTCCTCCTCTATATTTCCAAAGACCCAACCCAAAGATAATACACTTGTTTTTGTCGTATAGAAGATAATTCCATCACCATATATTGAAACCTCTTCATAGTACACCTAAGCATGTATCTTGTTTTGTTCGATCACTTTTGGAATTTGTGTTGACTTAGAGTTAATGGGCCGGTACTACATCAGGATATATTTATTTATACGTTTGGAGAAACCGAATCCTAATTAGCTTATGTAGTCATGCTTGAAGCCAATTATATCGTGTTGCCTTACTTGATCAAACTACCAATGAAAGATAGGTAAATAGTGTACCACGTCATATTTCAACTGTGCAACACTAGAGGTAGTCGTGATGCCACTAGAACCAGCGTCCAACTAACATCAACTCCTTATCTAGACTAATTTCAAGACGAACCTCAACTCATTACCAATGATCGTACAAAATCTCTCTCCTTATGCCGACCAACCTCTAGACATACCTCGAGTTATTTATCCAAACAAAACATCTATGAAACCAACACCATTCTGGATGTGACACATTGAAATTTGAACCATTGATGATTTGAACCCAAGTTATAAATACGACCGGCAAAAGAGTCCAGGTCAACTGGTTTGAGAGAAGGTACCCTATGACATTTCAATATGGAGATCATAGGTTTTCATGGAACATTTTTAGGTGAGCCACATGTTTTTATCATAGTAGACCTTCAAGTGGTGTAATGACCTTTCATCCATGAGTTTACCCGGGTAACCGGACTTAAAATTATTCGTTAAAAAAAATAATCCTCATTCCTCATAAACATTTGCTCTTGAAAGTTGAAACCATAGCTCTCATTTGTATATAACTCACTGTCACGAGGTTGACGTTCCAACCAATGGAGGCATGGTGCCATTAAAGATAATAATAATTTATGATCTTTTTTTGAATAACTACAAGGCTAAATGAAATAGAATAGAATATAATATTATTCAGTTTGATATTATACAAAGATAAATAAACTCAACATACAATAAATCTCGAATATAATTTATTAATTTACATAATTCTTATTACTATATATCACAAATGTTCCAAACAATCCTGCAGGTTATGTAAACGATTCAAAAATTGATATCCTTTTGGGCATCTGTAATGCGAAAACAGGGGAAGAAGCACCGGAACAAATGAGCACCGACATTAAACACGCATCCAACGGCACCGGCGGATCTTTCTGTTTTCCTCGCCGGCAGCACCGGCACTCCGTACACCGGATTCTCAACCATGTATTGCTGATAAGAACCACCGGTTTCCACATCACCCGATGCAGATGCAGATGATGGATTGATGTCATGTTCTTGTGGATCGAATTGAGCTTGATACGAAACTGGCAATCCTGAAGATTCAGAGTAATGCAAATTTACCTCAGACGCCAAGAGATGTTGATTGTAAGTCTGGTCTTCGTAATCTAACCAGGAGGGCAACGGCGGAGCTGACGGCTGAAATGCATGGCTGCCGCCGTGGTGGTGGCTGCAGCAACATGGCGCTGGAGGATGGTGGTGGATGTTGTTGATCTTTTTCTTCTTCTTCTTTTTGGACCAGAACTTGAGGGTTTTTAAGGTTTTCGAGAATTTCATGGCGGAGGTGAATTGAGGGGTTTTCGGTGAGATGAAAGTTGGGTAGTGATTGATTGAACTATGGGATCAAGCGGATTATAAATTCAAATTTTTAGCAACTTTTTCAAGTCATATAGCCGTTGCTAAATGGCGGTGTAATGTAGTAATTGTCCATGGGTGCTACATTCAAAATGACTTATCATAGAGTATATTATTTTCATTAGTTTAATACTGATCTGAATATCTGATTGTTGGGCAGTAATAATTGGGGGTGTTTGTGATTGCTTATTTACCTTTAAAAGTTTTTTTTTTATCGAAACTGATTATTAACTTATGAATTTTATAAAATGAGTTATAAAAAAAAGTGTTTAGATGAGCTTTTGTCTCTAGAAAACCAATAGTTTATAAGTTGAAATATTTGGATTGACTTATTCATGTAAAATGGATGAGTTGAGTATATTTATATTTTAAAAGACTTAGTTTTTCTATCCAAAAAGGGCTAGCGGCGTCTTGTTACCCACTTACCTTCTATTTCAATGTAAAAAGTTCAAATTAATGCAAAAAAACAAAAAAAAAAACCAAAAACTTTTGTCTTTTGAAAAACAACTTTGTACTGTTTATCAAAAAGTTATTTTCAAAAGTGCTTTTAGGTTTGACAAACAATTTTTTAACTTATTTAATTTTTAAAAAAGCTATTAGGTTAATAAGTTGTTTCCTAAGGGTGAGCGAAATGCTTTCGGGCTGGTGATCGGGTAGGGGTGAACCCGATCGGGTACACCGCCGCCATCATCGCGGGTACGTCGATCGGGTATGTGGCATGGGTATTAATCACCGAATCGGGTTATGTGTGTAACGGCTCCTTCATTAAAAAAAATATCCAAAAATCCCACCTTATAAATACCTATACATTATATCTTATTTTTCACAACTTTCTCAAATCTTACATACTCAATCACATAAAAAGACATTCTCTTTTATCTCCAAAAAAATCCCCATGGATCCTAGAGATAAATGACAAAAAAGTGGTGGCTCTAGTTCACATGGGGGTGCCGCTAATTGTTGTTCATCGAGTGTTGTATCGAGGGGTCGAGTCTCGGGTGCGCAAGGATGAAGTCACAATTGCTTTGGTAGACGAGCAACGAGCGGCGTTAAAAAGAGCGCAAAAAAAAGCAAGGCATGGAAACGTTTTTTTGCACCTCACAACCATCACACTGGGGTGCAATTGGAGATTTTCTAAGAGGAAAAACGCGAGATTGCAAAATTGTATGGGTGACCTTGCGATTTTTAGTTCTAAATGACATTGTATTTCTTTTTTATTTTTAATGATGTTTTAGTTTTTTAATTTTAGTTTGAAAAGAAAAATCAAAAAAATAAAAATGAGTTAGGGTATTAGGGTAGTTTAAGGGGAGCTAGAGTACTTGATAGGTGTATGTGATTGGTATTTCATTAGTTTTCTATCAAAAAATAACTAACGACGCAACTTATTGACCATGCGTTTCAATGTAAAATATTGGCATTCAAACTTTGTGGAATCGGAGATTCTCGGATAGACGGATCACTTACAGTGGGGACATGCTATTCTCAAAAAGTTTCGAACTACTTCAGATGGGTACTTGTGCTGTTGAGATAGCAAGCGAGTTTCGGACGTGCAAAACAAACAACGTTGTTAAACTTGCTAACATGACAAGGGTGTTATTTTGACTAAGCTCGGACATGAGAATAAGTGTATGTATGTGTTAAAAGTATGTACTAAAAAAATTGAATGTCCTCATACCTAATAGTTGAGGTGTGTTTATATCTCTTGCTTTTGGAATGTTCTATCATTAACGCGGCTATTATTTAGGGATGGTTCAAACCTCAATTACTTTTCTTAATCATCCCTCAGGTTAATGCCAATTTATGCTTGTCAAAGATGGTCTGATTGCGAGTCTGATCGTATGATTTATTTCGGACTAGTTGGATGACATGTTATGTTGGCTGTGGTATATTACTAGTCTGGTAGTATGTTTATATTTGTCATATGTTTTGAACTAATTGAATAATGGAATGTGTTAGCGTATTATGTATTTATTTTTTTGGATGTTTGGACTGTTCAAATATCTAGCAAATTGTAGCGTTCTAAAGTATTCATTGGTTTGGTCAAGACTTCAACCATTAACGTTACGTAAATTCATGAAAATAAAAATTGCTTTAAGTGAATAATAAATTAAACAGGTGTTTGGGATTGCTTATTTTACTGCAAAAGTGTTTTCTGACAAAAGTACTTATTAACTTATAACTTTTATAAAAGGAGTTTTTAAAAAAGTGTTTGGATTAGATTTTGTGATTAGAAAAACCGATAAGCCAATAGATTAAAGTATTTGGATTAACTTATTCATGTAAAATGGGTGAATTGTGTATAACTGTAATTTTTTTAATAAAAAGCCAAAAACAGTTTCAAAAAACCAAGATTTATGGATTTTGAAAAAAACAACTTATTACTTCTTATCAAAAAGACATTTTTAATAGTGCTTTTGGTTTGACATACGTTTTTTAACTTATGAGTTTTTTAAAAAACTAATAAGTCAATAAGCTATTTGCCTATTTCCTACCGCAATCCCAAACACGAAGTCGGATTTAAATCTTGTCATAGAAATAACATGCAAAGAAAAGAAACGAAACTGATCTACAAAAAAAGAGGAGGCACAAAAATGAAAAAAAAAATGAAAAAAAACGGCTTTTACCGGCTTACCGCAGCTGTTGGGGCTTTCTTTGACATCGGAAGAAAACTTTACACCAGAAACATCGAGAAACAAAACTTCTCAAGTCCACTGAACAGAATCTCTCTCGCAACACCGACGCCATGTCTAGGGTTCCGAGCAAG
>WOUH02000045.1:12376591-12390930 GCA_009936405.2 Stevia rebaudiana
AAATCTGCACTTAACCTGTTACACATGTAAAATAAGAGTTTGATCAACTTGTTTTCCAGTGTCAACGTAAACGAAATAATAGACTTCACGAGTTCACGTCTGTATATGGGACCCGACGCAACGCGTGGGGTTCCAAATTCTAGTTACAATTAAAACATAAGTTAAGTATCAGAGTATTACAAACATAATTTAAAAAATGGTTTGAATACAAATACGATGTAATTACTCCTTGAAACATGTCACCCTTAAGTTATAATAAAATAACAGCAGATAGTGGAAATTATTCAACTCGTGCAATCGTGCAAAAATTTATAAAAAGAGACACCATTACTAATTATTAATGTCAAAGGACAAAACAACAATTATTTGTTAAAGAAAATAGTCGTAATTACTCTACAATTGATGTAAAAAACATTTAATTATTTACAGTTATAGTGTACGTTACATAATACTTGGAAAATCCTACTTCAAAAACATTAGTGTCATGTTTAAAAGTTGGTTAAATGTTTAAAAGACCAACATGATGTAGGGGTGTGTTTTTTACCCGAACCCATATAAAAAACCTGAACAAAACCAACCCGAACCCGAATAAAGGGATACCCGAACAACCCAACCCGAGTATGGCATGAACCCGAACCCGAATGTCATAATTGGGTTGGTATTTGAATACTCATTCTCAACATTTGGATCTACCCGAATAACCTGAATACCATTTTATTTAGTTTATTTATAGTAGGATTATATATGCGATAGATTTTTATAGTAGGATTAGATATGTCGAATTTTTTTAAACATCTTTACATGAATATGTTATATTTAAGCTTGATTTTGAATCAAGTATATATGTTTCCCAATCACATTAATAATGACATGCTAAATTAATAGGTAATTTTGCATGCATTTGAATCAATTTACATATAGACTAGAGAAACAATCGAAGTAATTCCTTCTAATACCATTGATAATTCTATATGACCACTTTTAAAATTTTTCATTGATCGTGAAATAACAACATATTATAGAATATAATGAATTCCAAGCTTTATAATCCGAATTTCAACATAATTGTAAGATTTTGGACATATAGTTTTGGACAAGGTTGTTAGACCAAAATCTAGCCAAATTTTTTTAGTAAGTTTTTTCATGCCATGGACCCGAATTACCCGACCCGATTAAACTCGAAAACCGAAATCCGAATAAAATAATATAATATGGCTTGGTATTTGGTTCCTACTTTATATCCTCAAAACCCGAATAACCCGACCCGAAAAACCCGAACCCCAATTACCAAACCTGAACGACACCCCTACCATGATGCTTAAATGCTAAAAAAACTAATGATTCAATTTAAAATCATTTCTTTCACTAGAAATATGGAACACAGTTTATGCTTATGATTCTTTCACGCTCAAACTCATTATATTTTATGAAAAGAAAAAAGAAAAACACAATCTAATTAGACATTTGACGAAAATATAATAAAAATCTTTAATTGGATCTCGTTTTTTTATTTAAAATTTTGCAGTTTTTCAATCAACATCACCCGTGATTGGTCTAAGTTACAACAATTATAGAAAGAAGAAAACGGTTAATCCCTCACCGGAGAACCAATCTCTTCAAGAATCAGCTCTCCATCTGTAAGTATTCCTCAATTTTATTCTCAAATTAATATCAGATATACATACACGTCTACGTGTCGAACCAATCAAAGGTTTTGATAATCTGTTCCTTTTCTCAAATAGGTCATGCTTTTGAATTGTTTTTAGAATGAATAGATAGCTGCATGATGATGACGATGATCATGAACATGACAACAGTTGCATGTATGCATTTATGGTGCAATTTCGGAAGGATTGTATTTATTATATAAATGGGGAACGAAAATAGATATATAACCCCGATATTATTGAAATTTGGGGCGGCTTTAGCATTGTCTCTTGGTGGAGTTGTTTATACTCTGATCGTAAACAAAAGATCGAAATCTTCTCAATCTCGGCTTGATCATAGTAAACTTTCACGTTCATTTTGTTTGTTATCGGTAAATTTGATTTGTTCATGACTTTAATGAAGAATGTTTGTTCAGATCACAACATGCACGTGAATTCGAGAAGCAATCATCTCCATTTTGATCCTCTAGCATCAGAAAATGATGTAAGAATCTGTTAAATTATATACACAAGTTTAATTCTTAATACTTGGTTCTCCAACATTTCTTATTCTTCAACATAAATTGATTAGACTTGCTTTTGGTCGTCAAGAAAATGTCATTAGGAGCGAACAATATTCGTTTAACATACATGGTTGCACAAATTGTTTATGTTCACAACAGTAGCGGAGATTGATAAGTTTGTCATGGGTGGCCAAGATCATATATGTAGAATTTTAAGGGATTTCATGAGTGGCCGGCCTATATATATAAAAACAATTTCGGTCAAAATCGCGAAATTTACACTACGGGCGAAAAAATCAGCAGTCGCCCGGGCAACCACTGGCCCAGACTAAGCTCCTCCCCTGACAACAATTATCCATAACACTTCAAAATATAGGTGATGAAGTATTATAAATACGTGAAAGGGTTTTGTAAATAGTAGAGTAACTTGGTGTCACAATTCACTGAGATTCAGCCCTACGTCATGAAGATTTTTTGTGTGGCTAACATCTAATACTATTCCAATCTTATGAAGATATTCCCCATTTTGAATCCTCTTCAACCTGAATCTCTTGTTCTTACGAGTATTGGTTTGTGTATGGTGCAGGAGGACGCAAACAACGCACGCGAAGGATATTCGCATGCAGAGAGGGATGCTTATGAGCAAGAGATTAAGAGCCTAAGAAACACAGTGAGAATCCTTAAAGAAAGAGAGAGGAACTTAGAGATTGAGTTACTCGAATACTACGGTCTAAAAGAGCAAGAGACTGCAGTTATGGAGCTTCAAAACCGTCTTAAGTTGAATAACATGGAAGCTAAACTTTTCGCTCTAAAAATCGAGTCGTTACAGGCCGACAACAGGAGATTAGAGGAACAAATGGCTGATTACAAGAAAGTTGTAGCGGATCTTGAAGCTGCACGAACCAAAATCAAGATGCTAAAAAAGAAGATTAAGTCAGAAACCGAACAGAACAAAAAACAGATTTTGGATTTCCAACAAGAAGTTCAAAAGATGCAAGAAGACGAACAGAAGATTGTATCAGAAGTTGAAGAATTGAGAAAATCGAACAGTAATTTGCAACTGGAAAACACGGATTTAGCTCATAGATTAGATTGTGTCCAAATTCTTGCCACATCTGTGTTAGACGATGGTGAGGTAAGAGGTCCTAAATTTATCATTTTTTATTCTAGTTCAAAATCTCATTTAATGATCCCTTAATTTAATACTTCATAGGCATATTTTACTCATTGAAAACATTAAATTAAACTAATTTATTAGATGCAAATAAAGGTATGTTTTCACAATTTATAATAGTTCTAATTTTTATATCAGTGAACTGGTTAAACGAATTGTCTAATAACGGGGCGAATTCTTCTAAAAACACTGCTAATGAGTTACTGATTGAATCAACAGACGGAAAAGTTCAAAGAAGAAAATGAAAACCTGAAGAAACAGAACGAAGATTTATCAAAAGAAATCGAGAGACATCAAGCAGATAGATGTGGTGAAGTTGAAGAACTTGTTTATCTTAGATGGATTAACGCATGCTTACGTCACGAACTTCGGAACTATCAACCCGGACCCGGTAAAACAACCGCTAGAGATCTCAGCAAAAGTTTAAGCCCAAAATCGGAAGAAAAAGCAAAACAATTGATCCTCGAATACGCCAACAAAGAAGGTGGAATTGAGTCCGAACAATGGTCAATTTCTCAAGCTTCAATCATCACAGATTCCGGCGAGTTTGATGAATCTTTCATCGACGATCAATTACGTCATAAGAACAACAGTACGTTTTTTGGAAAGCTGATGCGAGTGATAAGAGGAAAAGATAGTCATAACAACAGCCCAAATCATCAGCACCATTACTATCGGAATCATAGCAGGAATTCATCTATGGGGAGATCGGAATCAGGTGGAGATGACATGGTTTCATGTAGTTCATCGGAGAATCAGAGATTTAGAACACCATCAAAGAGATTGACTCATAGGCATAGTGATACAATCTTTTATACACATGATGATTCCGTTGCAAGCAGCGGCAGTAGTCGCCGGCGTTCGTGTTCATCCGGTGGCCAGAAATCTGATCTGTCGAAATACGCAGAAGCTTTGAAAGATTCGCGTGCCAAATCGAACTTCAACAAGTCTCATAGGAGTCACAAGAGCTCCCCATCACTTTGTTTTTTCTAATTTTTATGTTGAAACAGCCCTTTTTTTTAATGGATCATGGCCCACATTGCCCCAAACAGATTTGAAGTAAAAAAAAATCATATGATCATATAATTTACTTATATCAAAGTTGACTTGTATGTTTTGACTCATTTAACATTCTCAATTTGAAAAAGAATCTTGAAACATTTTATCTTTTGGCGTTAGAATTTTGTAGGTATTTCAGACTCTAAAACTAGTATTTTCAGGAAGTTTAATGGTTTTAAAATTCAAACAATAAAGTAGTTACAAAACTCAAATACCTAAGCTAAAAGCCTAAAAGTGTTAAAAGGGTCAAAGCATATGAACCTAAATTAGGATTTCACAAAGAATCACAAGAAAAAACAAATTTTAGTCATTCACTAGTAATTTAACTTCTTTTTACCACAAAGTATTTTCACCTTATCTCTCACGAGGCTTGAAACATCGCCTTTTTGCTTCGGGATTCCGCTTTGGTTTCATTTGAAATGAGTTTTTATTTATCCGTTGCTAAAAGTTGTAGTTCCCACTTCCCACTATCATATTTTGTCAAAAGTTTTAGATAAACAAGGAGATATAAAAATGAAGGAGTTAGTCTATAAATTCCCTTATTGATTTTTAAATAATGGACTTGAAATGTTTTTTAGCTCTAGAAGAACTTCCCAAACTTTTATATAAAATATAAAAAGCATTGAAACAATTAAAGTGTGTGACATGAATGATACCAGCTAGCTTGCGATGATGTGCACAAACTGCTATCGGGCTTTGATCTAACTCCAGCGGGCTTCATTCCTTGTTTCTTTTGGGCCTAGCCCAAAATATCTCCAACGCAATTGACCCAACAAATCAAGCTTACATTTTACTGTTTTAATTTCTAGCCCAACACAATCTCCAACCATGTAACGCTAAAATCTCTTTAGCCAGATTTAATTTCGAGAATTTCAAGCCTATCGTATCGCGTTTATTGTTTTCGTACCACTGGAATTCTTTGTTTTAGCTCGTTGTTTTTTTGAACTTGCTCGATATAAAATAGTTAAGAATACTATGTTATATAGTAAGTTAACGATTTTCTAGGATATCTAATGTAGAAGTGTAGAACATAGTGCATCTAGAATAAAAAAATATAAGCCACCATCACTCTTTCATTTGTCGTAATTCTTACACTATTGTGAGCAAGTACTTCGCGTATGTTGCTCGGAAGGTCCATTGAAATCGGGGTTGCCACAGTACCACACCTAGTCATGCATAATATCCTTTTTCAAGAAATGAATCCCTTTATGGTATTTTTGATGCATATTTGCTTCTGATTGAACCCGCACTTAAACTTATAAGATAAATCAATGAAAGTACATAATCAAACACATTAATTATCAAACGTTTACAGACACAAATAAAGAACGTAACCTTTATTCATGTTTATTTACTTAACTAAAGGAACAAAATTACCCGGGAAGTTATTACAATGGAAAGTACATGAATGTGTCTTTTCCCTATGCATGAAGAAGATTATCTTAAACAACTACAAACCCTTCTAATAATATTTTGTTAGTTTGTTAAAGTTTAGTTAAAGCTGCTTAGAAAGGTCTGTTAGGGCATTTAGTGCCTAAAGTGTAATTAATAGCCAAGTTTGGGCTTATGTTGTAATTAGTTAGAAAAATAAACGATGCATTACGTTCTTTTGAAATTGTCGCGACAATTAGTGGGTGTATCTCCAGCAAGGTATAAATACCCAACGCCGGTCACTATTTGTAAAATCCCAACTTAGAATTTAGTTAATCAAAGTCGTTTATTTGTCAATTGTTTGTGTGTTTATCTTGATTGTGTTCATTCGATCCTCATCACACGTACCAAACTTACGGAAGTTGGAGAAAGAAAAGGTTATTTAGAAAGATCTATCGAATGAAGCAAGCTCTTGTGATCATGATGATAAGCGGTTTTGTTTTAGTAGATAAGTTGTCTCCTAATAACTCATAGTTGAATGTGTAGATCAGTTTGGATTTTTTTTGTTTTAATGAATATACAAACAAGTACATGTAATGAAGAATGGGGGATCTTCAAGTACAGTTTTGTACATGAGTTATAATATTTGATGAATAATTATGGCAGAAATCTGAAACAAGTCCTTTTACATATGGTTTGTCATCAAAAACAGAAAATACAGTAGTGACACATGGTCTTTTACATTATTAGCTTGCTACATAGTCACTTATATGGGATGAAATGAGAATTGAGAAGATGGCACTTTGTAAACGAGTCTTGATTGATGAACATTAACTGTAAATATCTGAAACAGGTCGTATACATGTAATTTGAACACTTAAGCAGAAAAACAGTAGTTGTAGTAACAAACATAATTAACATTGTACATGAAAAGAACAAAGTTTCTATTTAGTAGTAATCAATCAACTTATGAGTGCAATCCCTTGAAGAATCAAAGCATCAGCAAGAACTTGATTAGCAGCTTCAGATGGATGAACACTATCCCAAAACACAAATTGAGTCGCGTTGCTACATGTACCAACCGATTTTGGATTGCATAACAACGATGTTGTCTCCACTCTTCCTGTTCCACAACACCCTCTTGTAGCCTCCGTAAAACCTTAAAGAAAATTAAAATAATAATAAAAACAGTTAATATTAACCAGAATACAAGTTTGGCCAACAATTTGTATCATCAATAAAGAAAGATACCCATTTCACCATTCATTATTGTGTAAAGTTGTAAATTTAGCTAAAAAGATTCATAATTTGTCCAAAAGTTTAGATCTTTGGTTTGATTAACATCAAAGAAACAAATATGATATAAATCAATCATCAATGTAGATCCAATCTACTTTAATTGAGCTAAAAAGGTTCAAAACTTTTGAATCTTGTCCAGAAGTTAAAAATTTTGTATTCAAGATTTTACCATGAGAAGAAGGATCTTTAACGAGGTCGTAAAGTGGTTGAAATATGTCAAAGATAACGATCTTGAGACCGGGTAATTGTTTTCCGAGTTGGGTTGCTGCTGCATTGACTTTCTTGTTGAAAGCTTGAGCATCTGTGTTGAAACTTGATACACATCCCTTTTCATGGGATCCAAACAAAGTTCTAACCGCCGGCAAACACCCTAACGGTGGGAGTGACGTCACTCCGATCCTCCTTGCACCTAACCCATACAAATCCTGTTGTTTGTTTGTAATTCAGAATTCGAATTAAATACCTTTACTTTAAAACATTGTTGATGATTAATTGATTCGCTACCTTTACGAAGCTTGAAAAGATTCCGACAAGATATGATCCGTACTGGTCGGCGGTGTAGACCTTGTTAATAAAAGGATTAACGTAGTAATTCTGAACGAAATCGCTGTTTCCGGCGCTGATTAAGTACAATGCATCTTTAATTATCGATGCTGATTTGCTACTTCCGGCGACCTGTGCTAACTTACCTTGATACTCTTTGTAGTATTGGAGTTGTTGCGATAACGGAATTGCATGCTGCAAATTGGGAAATTAAACGTAAGTTTATCATTATAAAGGTACATATAATCAAGGGGAGATTAAATGTGTTTTTTTTACACTCGCAAAGGCGGTTTTGTCATCGTAACCGGATCCAGCAGACGCAAAATTAGCTCCGATTAGAAGATTCTTTCCGGTAGCGTCCGGGCTAAGATACGCCGGTGGGTATTTAGTGAATCCCAGAGTATCAGCTATAGCAACGTAGCAAACATTTAGATTGATTAGTAGTTCAGTTATCAAATCCTAATAATATATTTAGAACATAAATGAAAAACTTAAAATAATATATAATTTGAACAAAAAGATGAAAATATTTGAATTTTAATATAAACTATAATTTTATATATTAATAAAAGAATTATTGAGTTTGAAATACTACATTCATTGGGTTGAACGGTAGGTTCATCTTTCAAACGAGACCAACAATATTTCAAATAAAAGTATTTTTTGTTGGTCAGACACCCGGTTCGTGAACTCACTAAGCTGGTTATTGAAAATAATGTTTTTTACCTTTTAAGTGTTTATTATCTTTTAAAGAAACATTCAATTTAATTTTAAATTTAGTTTACACCTACCACTTAACAGTTAACATCATCTAAACTCTACATTTTTAATACAGAGGATAAACATCTTAAGCACTCTCGATCGGATGTAGTTTCGTGAACTTTAGAGTGTTTAAAATGGCTAATAATTTTTAACAACATTATCATTTAACAAGTTTCTAATTAGTACCGGTGATGTCGGTGGCAAGTTTGCCATTGCAAAATCTTCCAGTGGGTTGATGGTTGACAAAATCCCGACCATACGGTGGGTAATTAGCTTTGAAAATGGTCGGAAGGTAGTCATTGTTGCCGACATCCACCGCAGAGTCACCGAAAGCAATGATTGCCGGAACTAACGAGGTCGAGTCTTGAGCTTCACCGGTCGTGATGGCGGCGATAGCCACAACTGCAACTAGCAACCACCAAGACACCGTTCTGATTCTGGAATCCATGAACATCAGTGATCGTGTTAGGTTTGGATATATTTTTGCATTTGTGCAGAAATAAAGCAGTATTTATAAAGATGGTGCATTTAATGGAGGTTGTAAATGTTGGTACAAGATCAATTAAAGCAGTTAGGGAGATATGTAGAGATGGTTGATCATTGATCATGGTTTTGGTTCGACATATGTGCATGACAAAAGCTTGTGATTACGAGTGTGTGAGTGTTTGGTTTACCTTTATTTAAAAAAGTGCTACATTTTATTTGTTCACGATAATAATAAATGTAAATGTAACACCCCAAAAGTAGGCATGCAAAAGTCTAATGTCTACTTATCTATCTACACCGTACATAATTCACAGCTCAAAAATTCAAAAACCATATTTTCTTTCTAAAAAACCTTGTTTACGTTGTGAAATATATGTATATGACGTCGTTACTTGTTAATATTAATGGTTGCGGTCCAAATCAAAGACGTCAAAATTCATCATCATGTAGGCCTTTGTTAGGGGCTTCTTGTGCTTAAAATATATGATGAGTATCCAAGTAGCTATCGAGTTAAATAAAATCATGAATTATGATTTATGAAATGTTTTTTTATCAAATGCAAATTAGTCTTCAAACTATCTTATTAAGATTTCATCAATCTATCTTTTATTATATTTAGATATGTATCCAATGAAACTTTACACTTGGAAGAAATTTGGGTGTTTCTACACTTGGCTACACAAAAACCGTGCTTTTACGTATATAGTTACTTTATTTACATCTAAGTCCATGGGATCGATATTAGACCAAACACACATTTAAATTAAGTTAATTAAATTATCTTTTACACAAACACTGACACACAAACACTAATCAAGCCTTTGGGTTTTTGAACCCACTTTTGAGCCCAAGCCGTTGAACCCGTGCCTTTGCGGCACCAACCGGCCAGCTGAAATCGTGAAAAGCCCAAGCGCAAGCCCGCATGCCACTCCGTCCAGCCTTATAACTACCAAGGTTCACCGTCATTATAAGATACATTTGAACGCACCAAAAATCATTCAACACTCGAGAGACTTTGTACAAAGACTTAAGTGATTTGAATAACATATTAGAAGACTTAACACATGAAAAGGATACACTTATTCCCCGTTAAATCGTGTATGCACCCGTCAAATGTATGTGTATATACATTTTATTTGAGTTTAAAATTGTATTTTTTTTTTCAATTTGCGATAAAAATAATTAAATGTCTTTGATATATGAATTTGTTAGCTTCCAAACGGTCATCGAAATTGAATGGTCAATGAAATACTATGATCAGTACGATTAAAAGCAAACGATATCACTAAAGAAAAAAATACACCAAAGGGCATTTGTTTCAGTGTTATCCTTTCAAATATAAGCTAGGTGTATGGTTAGAGTATCATTCACAAAATGAATATAAGAAAAATGCTTAATTCATAGTTGTTTAAGGAGTTTTATTGTTTTAATTGAAGGGAAAAACAAAAACTGGTTGGGAAGGTGAGTAGTGAATGCGGGTATTGCATGTGATGGTATTAAAGAGGTTTCCATTGTTTCGTTTTGAAGACAGCTACACTCTCCCACCCTACACATGGGTGGGTGCACAATGTCCCATTATATTACACCCAAGTCTCCTCCTTTTGTTGACCACACGTCAATAATTCCAGTTAATTTGCTGTTCAAATATATATATATATATAGGTGTTTAATGTATGTTAGAAAGTCGATTGTTGTATATATTAAGCACTAATGATCGATCATATAATCAAAGTGTAACAATACAAGTGTATGGTATCGTGTTTTGAGGTTCATATATGATTAAAAAAATAAATATTTTGCGTAAGATGAAAAGTGCAGTAGTCAATTAAAGAAGTTACGTTTTAATATTGTATACCTTTGTCTAAACTAATTATGAATTTATTACAAAAATAAATATCACCAATCTTTTCACCCTAGTACATTAAAGTTTTCATGTATTCTTAATCCATAGTAACGATACAACTTTTTCTTCTCCAAAGTTTGCTTGCCTCCTGTTGAAAATGTTGTCATTTCTATCTTTTATAACATCCAAATAACAACGAAAATTAGACATTGCCTCATTCTCCTCTACATTTTACTTTCGTGCACTTTGTCTTTGAACTTGATCTCTTTGAATCGGATCTTCTCCTTTAATCATTTTCCAGAATCCACATCTATTTGCACCACCTAGATACGAGGCTGCAACATGGCACGAAATAAACAGATGCTCCGATGTTTCAATTTGAGTACCGCAACATGCATTATTATTTATTGATGGTACAGTCACGATTCTCTTTACTAAATTAAGCCTCCTTCGTAGGTAGTCTATCCAACTCCAAAGAATTTGATTTTCTTGGGCAACCATTTGAAGTCTTCGTTATCTTGTATCACTAACTCTTTGTCGATCAGTCATCTGAGATCACCAACTGCAAAAACCTCATCTTTCCTACGGAGTCATATCCATCTATCTACCAATCCGGATGGAGTAAATATTGAACCAAACCTATCAAATAAGTTGGGTGATCCAAACCAAACGGAATTGAGGGGTTCACAGTTTTGTGGTTTGATGGTTTAAGTGGAAAAAACAATACAAAATAGTTAATACAAGTATGTGAAAGAAGCTTTGAGTTATTATTCTAAATATTAATAATTAAATAAGTTATCAGAATCAAAACTCCGATCGTAGTAATATAAAATCAAGTCACCGACGAGTTCAAGGTTAAACTGTGGCTGAGAAAAATCAAGTTGTAAACTCTGAAGGTAAAATTGTAGATGATAAATTGACAATTGCAAGATAAATTAGGGTAAATGAAAATACAACAACATTGAGCATTGAGGTTTATTAATAACTTTATGATTTTAAATTAGAAACAAGTTAAGAAACATGATATATATATATATATATATATTTTAACAATATACACGAATGGTTTGGTTTATGCGGGTTAGGCTAGAACGCAAACTGTACACCAAACCAATATAACTGGTTTTGAAAAACGTAAACTGTAAGCCAAAACATGAAATTTTATACAGGCAAGCCAACCTTTTTTTTGTTTGGTTTAAACGTTTTACAAACAAATAGGAAATAAGATTGGCTTGCCTTCTCTCCACCGTATCTCTAGATAAACTCTATCAAACTAAGGGGTCGTTTGTTTACCTTTTAGCTCTTAATGGTTCAGAACGATTAATAGTTCATCACTTAATGGTTCAGACTGTTTGTTTCGTGATCAGATGTCTGAATAATTCAGACAATTGCCTCTGATTGTTTAAGCATTATACTGATCCCGAATGGTTAAGACCTCTTATTTGAATTGGTCAGATATTTTCATCATAACGATTAAACATTATATTACCTCTTAATAGTTCACACATTTTACTGATTCAGTACTTAACCATTTAAAGTTGTCAAACAACCCTTAAATGATGAAGCTGAGTTCCATCTAGAACGGCGGAAATTCTTTACACCTCTATTAAAGTACTTAATAATTCATCGAGTTGGGTTGGAGGCTTAGAGTTAGTGGTCAAGTGTTGACTTTCACAAAATATATCTTCTTTTCCTTTTCTTAAGGAGGTGCGTTAATGCATTCGAGTTGAGAGATGTCAATCACTTTAATGCGTTTGAAAATGAAACCTTCGATGCAAACACGGTTGGACGTCTTAAACGGTCGTCTGGTTAAATGAGTCATTTATACCAAAAAAGACGAAACATTGCTAGAATAAATAAATATTCAAAATTATAAATTTCTATGAGTTTGAACACATAAATTATGATTTTACTAGTGCTTATAAGACTTTACTAATATAAATTTTATATATGAACTTAATCTTAAAAAAAAAGAACCTATTCATTAATATATAAATTTATAAACTTGCATATTATAGAAGAATGACTTATTTCACAAGATTTATGTCAAATGAGTTATATTTTATTCAAATTTTATTGGGTAACAAAGTAAATCCTTGAAAATAAGATTGAAGGGATTTTATATCCAAATTTCATAAAAAAAAAAAAAAAAACTGTTTATTAGAGCGGACGGAGTGGAGTCGGGGAGGAGTCGGAGAATCCGACGTGGCCACCGGAAGAAAACGGGAACACCACCCCCCGGATTCGGGGTGGTGAAAATCGGGGTGTAGTCACCTATCGGGGCCGAAGGAGGAAGAGAGAGGTTGGAGCAGGTGGTTGGAGCAGATCCGGCGCGCGGAGAGAGGATTCCGTGAATCGCTGCGGCGGAGGGAGGATTCCAGAGTGGCGATACGTGGTGGCAGTAGCAGGTGGTGGTGGTCGGAGGTTGTGGGTTTTCTTGAGCATCTTGGTGGTGATTCGATTATGGAAATGGTGGTGGTGGTTGTAGCAGGTGGTGGTGGTGGTTGTAGTAGGTGGTGGTGGTCGTTGTAGCAGGTGGTGGTGGTCGGAGCAGGTGGTCGTGGTGGTTGTAGCAGGTGGTAGTGGTGGTTGGATGATGAGGAATCTTAATTGGGGAAAAGTGGGGAAAAATGGGACGGTTGCCAGTGAAACGGGAAAAAATGGGGAAAAGTGGGGAAGCTGATATGGCGCTGATGTGGTAGTGGGGAAAAACGGGAGGACTCCTTGTGCTCTTAACAAAACTTTGATGTCTTGTTTTATTCAGAAAAATCGTATTTCATATAGGAATAAATAAATTATATGAGACTAGAGCATAGGAGGCGGATAAAATCAATACTCATTTAAGTTGGGCATTTAGCTTAATGGCATTCACTAATGATGATGATGTAGAGCACGGTGACCAATAGGTCTTGGTTCGAATCTTAAACTAACATGGGTTTTTTCAAAGGGTGCTATTCGTCTAAAGATGAGTTTCCTCATAGGTTCGGATAAGTCAGGGTGTCCCTAGGAATCCGGGTCTTCAAACATTTGGTCAAGTCGCTTAAATTTCTAGCGGGGGAAGCTCTGAGGCACTCATGTGTTGTTGCTGATAAAGAAAAAATTAAGTTGAAAAAACCACAGAAACTATAATATGTTACATACGTAATAGCTAGCGAATTTTTTCAAATTTTGATTATTTTTTATTTTTTAGAAAAAATCTACATTAAATTTTAAGACTTTTGATGCAAAAATTTTAAAAAAGTGCCGAGTATTTTTTTAAAATATTTTTTACAAAAACCAGCGAAAAGTTACATATGTAACGAATATTTATAAAATGAGGTTTTTTTGTTATTTTTTACATATTTTTTTCAAAAATGATTACTCAGCGATTTTTACGTTTTTTTATAAAAAAAGTAACAAAATAAGATTTAAAAGTGTGCATTATTAAAAAATAATAATAATTTTTTAGCTTTAATTTTTTCATCTTAAATGAGTTTCGTAATTATATATTTCTTATAAACCATAATCCGTTATAATTTTTTTTTTGAACGGCTAACAAACACTGAATTGCCTAGATACTCCGTATGGGGTGACCCAATGGCAAAAGACCACCGCCAGCTAGCCAATCTAGCCGTACGGAGCCCTTAAGCGCA
>WOUH02000045.1:12391030-12406285 GCA_009936405.2 Stevia rebaudiana
CTTGACTGACCCGATTAGTTGGCAGACCGCCCTCTGGACCGGTCGGAGACCGGGGGCCGGGGAGCGGGGTGTCACAATGCCGAATAAAATTGCATCTCCATTCTCCTCTGCCAAAAATTTGTCTCTTGAGTCCTTACGCTTCGCTTTAAAATTGAGGCCAGTTGAGTTCCTCCGTCTAATGACGTTGCAACCACTTCTTCAATTTCATTCATTTGTAGCACATGATTTGGTTTTTATCTTGTGGATCCTATTCACTACCATCTCGACCTCTCCTAGGCCCTCCCCTCTACCCGACCACGTCCAAAATCTTAACGGAACTTCCACAACCACAATGGTCACACCTATGCACTTTTTTTTTGCTTTGTTCTTCTTAATGGTAACCACGTCTTGCTTCTTCGATTGAAGCAAACTTGTAAGTCACTCCTCTACGAAAGATTAATAATCAGTTAAAAACTTTGATGATAGTATTATCTGCAGACGTCTTTTGCTATTTTTCACTAGTTGTTTTTCCAACCTTTGGTTACTGCCTTCTAGGTGTTAGTCCTTCTTTATTCCCTGATCAATGAAACTGGGTTAACAAGTACGTTGATTTAGCCTAAATCATAACATGTTTCTGTTTTACCCTTTTGATCATCTAGAAGCTTAACCTTTAAACTCTTAACTTGAGGAATTTATTCTTTTTACATCAGAACCAAAAGAAAAAGTTCCATTTTATGTAAAAAAGAAGTATTTTAAATTTTCATTTATATACCAAGCCAAGCTGGCTTGGTTTAAAATCAAGTCGAGTTCAGGCTCAGATATCAGGCTTGATTTATAATTCAAACCGAGCAAAATTAGACTTGGCGAAGCTACTCAATCCGGCTTATAAATAGCCCTACCCCGTAACTTCCATTGTGTTGTAGTGGTAAGAGGCTTGGGTTCTCTACATGAGACCCAAGTTCAATTCCCACTTCCAACACCTTGGAGGGGGCATGGTGACTCAATGAAGGAAGACATAGATCTTTATGATTTTCTGTTCGATCCAGAAGGCATCCGGGTTTTACTACTAGTGGGCCTTCGGGCGGGTAGGTTTTCCCCGAAACTGGAGATAACTTGGTGCGCTTAAGGGCTTCGTACGGCTAGATTGGCTAGCTGGCGGTTGTCTTTAGCCATTGGGTCACCCCGTAAAAAGTACCTAGGCAATTCAGTGTTCGTTGGCCGTTAAAAAAAAAACCAGCCCTACCCCAATTGTCCATTTTTCTTATTTTAATATTTTGATAATCTTGTGATCTTACTCTCATCAACCTTATTTACGAAGCACATCGGCTCAGCCACCGGCCGTTGAGATTGGGGTTGAGGAAAGCTGGCGGGGGTGAGAAGATAGTAGAAGTTAAAGGGGCAAAGCCGTCGATTGGCTAATTAAAAAGCTAAAGCCTCCATTGATGAAATTGCAGAGCTTCCGGCGTAGAAACCCACAGTTGATTCAACTCAACGGTATGAGAAAATGACCGGCGGCTGATTTAAAAATCTTAAGCCTCAATTAATTAAACGTTTTCTTGGTGACTTGCTGTGTATGAATTACTTCAAAACAGTCACCACCCACACCTGTTGTGTTCATGTCCTACCTTTGCTTCAATTGGAATATGTTATGGGAATTTGATTTGTTATTTCAATTAGAGTGTTACAAAATATTGGTTCAAAATCATAAATTTGATTTGATTTGATTTCCAACTGGATTTGATAAAAAGCATAGACATGCATACTCTCCAACCTCAAAACAATTAAGACACTGTACCTTCTAGATAATTATTATAATGTCATCTAAATCGACATATAGTTCTTAGGCTACCCGTTCAAGAGTGTGTTCAACCATGACAATTTATGTTTTATAACAAAATACAAGTTAAATGTTACAATTTCACTTATTTCACAAAACTCCTATGAGAAAGAGCTAAGCTTATGCAAGCTTGTATTAGATAAAGCCTATCGTTTGATGACTTCTATCTTGGGTATGGATCATATACACTTTCCAAATTAAGAGATACAAGCCCGGTTAAATTACCTGGTTCTGTCACTGTCTCCTTATGAGCTCGTTCTATCACCAAACAATCATTTAACTCCATCACTACTTTGTTCATGGTTGGTCTTATGTTCGGTGTGTCAGCGACACATGTCATTGCCAATTCTACCGCCTTCCATGCTGAATTGATGTCATAATCGTCCGGTACCCTAGGATCAACAATGCTTGTCAAGTTCCCTTCTGACATCTTCAAACTCACCCATTGACTTATGTGTATGTTGTCATTTTCATATGCGATTGCTGTTGGTTGGCCTGTAATTAACACTAGAAGCACAACCCCAAAGCTATAAACGTCACTTTTCTCAGTCAACCTGTTTGAAATGTAGTACCTGCAAACCATAATGCTTAATGCATTTAGTCCAAAAGATCCATGGACAACTTAAATCTAAAATGTTATAAGAAATCTTTCAAACTATTCTGCTTTATGTTGCATATTGATTCTAGAATTTACATACTACATTTTGGAAGGTTTTCAATTGAAAGCAATTGACATTCTTTTTTTTACTAAAACTAATTGTCTTATACATTGGAAAATATATAAGTTCATAAAAACTTACTCAGGGTCAAGGTAACCGGGCGTGCCAGCGACAATTGTTGAAATATGAGTGTCACGTTCCGTTGGAAAAGCTCTAGATAACCCAAAGTCTGCTAGTTTTGCTTGAAATGTTCCATTTAGTAAGATGTTGTTACACTTAATATCTCTGTGGACTATTGGTGGCTTGCAACCATGATGCAAGTACTCTAGCCCTAACAATTGATCCCCATTTGGTCAAGAATATTCTAAATGATCAAAGTAGCCAAAAATACAAGAAAGTAAATTTGAAATAATTTGCTAACTAACCATGTGCTACATCACAACCTATTTGCAATCTTTCTTCCCAATCCAAGATGCTAGAACTCGTATCTGCTCAAATGATTTATCATTTATAATTTATTACGTGTTTGTAAAGTTTCATGCACTTAATACTAAAAAGTATAGATAAGATGATAATCCATTTCAAGTTTAAAAAAATGATGTACGAAAAAAGTTAAATACCAAATAGATGTCTCTCTAAGTTTCCATTAGCCATGTATTCATAAATGATTCCCTTGTGCTTCTTTTCATTGCAATACCCAACAAACGAGGTTAAGTTTCTATGATGAACATTCAATAGAATATTGGCCTGTACATGATGAGAGAAAATTTATAAACTTGCCATGAAATTTGCACATAATTATTTATCATGCTATTAATTTTTAATATTTGATAAATAGGAAATCACGAAAAACATGTTAACCTCCGCTTGAAATTCCTTTTCTCCTTGGTGTGATGATTCAGAAAGCATTTTAACAGCAACTTGTGTAACACCAATACATCCATTGTAAACTGTTAATCCTCCTTTACCAATAACAACATTGAAGTTGTCGGTATTTCTGAGTATGTGTATTGTTGTTTTCTTATTTGTAACCCCGTGACTATGCGAGTATATATTGAATATATTGATTAGAATTTAGAGATTAATTTGTACGATATTTATTGAAAGGGTAATGTTATAATTCTCATACCTTGTGCGTTTTGTTTTTTATATATCCATCTGGCAATAAACGCAGTCAAGATCATAAAGATGAAAACAACCGTTACTATTGCTAGAACAATGGTTTTTTTACTCTTGTTATTTTTACAAGTATTCTTGACACAAGAACTTGAAGCATCATGTGCACTCTCACTATCAAAACTGAAATTGGGATATAAATGTAAAAATGATGAATGATGATAATTGGTATTAACTGTTAAATTCAGTCATTTTGTTTACAAATAGACACCAAACCTCAATGACAATGATCCTTGGTTTGACTTTGCTAATAACTGTTCTGGAATCGGTCCAACGAAATTGTTTCCTTTTAAATTACTATAACAAATAGTAGTTAAGATTAGTTTTTTTCCATCATATAATTAGATTTAGTTTATGATGTTAGTTCAGGGAATAAATAACTTACAGGACCTTCAGAAAATTCAGTTCTGAGAGATAATCAGGCACAATTCCTGTTAAATTATTGTTGGACAAATCCCTGATATATATATATAGAAATGTAGAGATTTAATATTTGTACACATCATAGGTTTATATATATTTTTGATTGTTCACTTACAAGGTTTCTATCATTGTCAGATTCGCTATTGCAGAATCTATTTCTCCATTCAATCCACTAGTAGACATATTCCTGAATTTAAAGTTTTGATCAAAACACAATATGACATAACCCAAATTCATACCTTTTTTAAACAAACCACATTAACCAGAACCCATTTGACCCCGTTTGGAAAATTTAATTAATTGTTGCAAGCATGATGAAATATTATAATTTAAAATATAATATAGACTTACAAGAATGTAATCCTTGTGGAATCTTCATCATTGCTGCTACATTTGAGACCATTCCAAACAAATTCTTGTGGGTTACATGGATCTCCTTGCCAGTTTTTTGTTAATTTGTAAGTTGACTTAATGTTCCATAATGCAGCAACTAATATATACAATACAAAAACAAAATAAAGAAGTTATATTTAAACCTTGATTATTATATAACTAAAAAACAGATGTTAAACTTACCATCTTGATCATATGTTTGCTTTTGTGGAAGCTGCTTTAAAGTATAAAGCTCAAGAGCACTGATAATGGGCGGATGCGTTGAATTTTTTGTTTTATTTATTGTTAGTATATATGTGGGTGTTACAATCTCTGGTTTTGTACTATTAACAGTGATGGATGAATGATATAATGGAGATAACGGTCCATAAAAATGATTTCCATTTAAGTAAATGTTAAACTCTCTTTTTTGGTTTATTTTCAATGTTTCAAGTTCAACAAAGTGCAAGTACACGATAAACTTATCGCGATTATTACGTTCATTCCACGTTATGTTAAATTCATCTGTTGGGTATGTTGGTGTGATGGCGGTACTCATGACCTTTACTGGCGGGAGAGTGATTCTGGAAAGTTCTGGAGACATCTTGTATAAAGTGTTGTTCATCAAAGTGGTATTAGGTAAATTAGTTGGACTCCATAGTCGATCATACTTGTCGAGTTTATACCTAAGTTTGAGAATTAACAAAATGAGGTTAGTAGTTCTATTTTGATTTCATAACTATATATCCAAGAGCTGAAAACAAAAAATTGTAGGACTTTTTGCACACTCTAAGATAGGGTTGTTTCACTAGATGAAATTGAATAGAATCAGATGTATCTAGAAATTTAATTCCATAAAATTGGAATTCGAATAAATTTCAGCCAAATTATGGAGTTAAAGCATTCAATATACTCTCATGTTTCAAAGGATTTGGTAGGAATGATGTGGCAACTGCCACGCCGGTCCCGATAAGCCAAAAACTTGTTGGTGCTCTCGCCAAGAAAAAAAAATGGGCCCAAGGGCCCAAGAAAAATATTCGTGTTTAATGGTATAAATAAATTGGGTTTAAACAATAATGGCCTAAAATTAATTAAATTATATGTTTTATGTATACAAAAATAAAATTTGTATATGTATCTTTTTAAATCTCGAGCCCCGAAAAAATTATAAGCCCTCTCCCTTAGGGCCACGCCTGCCACCATCGTCGGCATTGACTACCACCGCCCGCCACCACCAACCACACTACCACCCCCGCCAACGACTGTCAAAGCCAACACTGGCAGATTATTTTTACATTCCAATTTCATAACAATTTTAGCAACCAAACATATTTGTATTTTCAAAGGAATCCTATAAATTCGATTTCAAGTTCATTTCCAATTATAATTCCGCTTTCAATTCCGACAAATTTTACAAATGAGATCCCCATAAAGTTAATACTTTAGCTGTGATGAAATAATGTAAAAAGTTTACCTTGTATTCCCAACAGCTCCAAAATCTGCATATTTGTAAAGATATAATGAACCAAAATCAGTTTGTGTATACATGTTATTCCCCAGAAGCCGTAGTTCTATGGCTGATATGAAAGGCGTTCCACGACCCGTATTTAGTAGACAAACATGTATGTAATCTGATGATGACACGTGTATGATCTCCATGCTAACGGGTGTGGTCGATGAATTGAATTTCAACGTATCCCAATAATCGGGGCCAAGATAGACGTCAAACTCTGGAAGTCGGTTTTGGAAGTCATAATTTCCATACATGAATCTTGCCCTTATTAGATACTTGTAACCCTTTCCATTGGTTGGTCTAAGGGTATAACAGTTTTTGTCATTTTCAGGAAAACTTGTGAGGGTTTTAAGCTGTGTATCAACGTCGAATGAGTTGTATATCGGCGAAATATTATGGATTTCACCAGTGTCGATGAAGTCAGCATCCGATACATAGTTTATGTATGTTACTTTATCGGTGTATGTTGAGCCTTTGGTTATCCCACAATCTATGCTTATGAAGCCTGCAAAAAGGACGGAGGTTGATCAATAGTAGAGGTGGTAAGAGAGAGTGAGAGACTCGGTTTTGTCGAGTATGCCTTAAAACAAACTGGTCGACAGGTTGGGTTGACTCACAAACATTATTGTACCCGTATCTAAAAAGTTATAAATGTTTAACACCTTATAGCACGCTTTAACTTTTGATTGACTAAATTGATGAGAAACCAAAATCAACTCGATTTAATGAAGAGATATGATAGGAATGATTAGTGTTTGCTTATGAAAAACAAGTTTTAGTACCTGATTGATCATTCTGGGCTATAACAGATAATGTTGCAAGAAGTAAATTAAAAAGAAGCAATATTCCTTTGAACATTTTCATTACTACTTTGAAGTAAATACACATGTTGCTATTTTATACATGTGAATTGACTTGATCCCATCTTGTCACCAAGTGGTTGGGGCAATTTTCTTTGATTCTGGCTCCTTCTACATGGTGGAATAGACTAACTTGTGCATGCGTTAATTGCAGTGTGAGAAAATGTGATGAGGGGTTGACTTGTTTAACAGTTTAAGTCAATATTATTAATTGTGGCTGTCCTTTATTCTTATTTTCATTTTAGTTGACTTTATTGTATACGCAACTACAGAGTTTTTTTTTTTTTTTTTTTTAAATTGCTGTTGCTTCTACATATGGTAGAGTTTTGGGCGAAAGTATAGTAGTTTGGGCCAACAAGAGAAATTAAGTTTCTATGATGGATACTGAAGAGGCAAAGAGAAGATAGGCCTAAACATAATTTTTTTTAGTTTGGCATGCAATTTTCAGGCATACATTTTCTTGTTTCTAATACTATTCGATCCAATTTTTTTGGTTTTACTTTGATCTTTATTTTCACTTTTAACTAAATAAAATTTTTAAAAAGTTACTACATGTAGTTTTCCCTACCTTCGTTTGGCTTAATGTTAAAAAGTTCTATTCAAATAGAGGACCATTTTTTAGAATTTAAAATTCAAAAAAAGAAAAATATATTTGAAACACAGATGTAAGTTTCTCAATAATAAGCTTGTGTATTTTCTTGAATCATAGTTACATGGCTCATGTTCATTCAAACTAAAATAGCCGAACAAAAATCTTGGGCCTTGGTGTAATAAATGAAAAGTGTGCAACAACATTATCGTTATAACTGGATCAACCTTATCGTAATGTCAATTACTTGAGCATTTTATTCAAAGAAAAATATATATTATTATGAAATACGCTCTTACGTAATAAACAAATAATTCATACGATTGATTTAATTTTTTGTTTCGTTTTCAACCGTTATCATAAATGCGATGACGTAATAACAGCAATAATAATGGTTCATAAAATTTCCTTTTTTAGACTGTTTTTCAACGGCAATTAAAATGAGCCAGCAAGTGGCTCGATACTAATAGTATACATTTTTTAAAAACAAGGACTCTAAACTTAGTATCACCCAGACAAATAGACCACTTTTCGGCTCAAAACATGATATAATGACTTAGCCAAACAGTCTAGGATAAAACTAACAACTAGAAAAACCCTTGGTCTACCAACGTCAGGGTTCGTACACAAGACTTCTCATAGGAAGTCAAGATGCTACCGCAAAACGAATTGAAACTTATTTACCCATCGGAATATACCAATTCTCCAAATATGTAATAAGTAACTAATTGTAAGACTTCTCGTATAGCCGATAGCTTAGAGGGTGTTTGGGATTGCTTTATTTATCTAAAAGTGCTTATTAACTTATACCTTTTTTAAATGAAGTTTTAAAAAGTGTTTGGCTTACCTATTTAAGTCAAAAGACCAATAAAGATAATATTATATTTATAACCATTTCAAGGTTGTGGATGGCGGTGGGTGGTAGCGGCGTGTGGTGGTGGGTGACGATGACGGGTGACTTTGGGTAGTGGCGGTGATCGGGGGTGGCGGTGGCTGTTGGTGGTTGGTGAGTGGTGACGCTGACGGGTGGTGTGGTGTGTGGTGGTGGGTGACGATGGTCGGTGGCGATGGTCGGTGGTGGTGGCTTGGCGGGTGACAGTGGCGCTGGGTAGTGGTGGGTGATGGTGGCAGGTGACGATGGTGGTTGATGGCGGGTGGCAGTGATGATACTGGTAAAAACTAAACCATTTTGCATTGGATCCTTTGTTTGGGTGTCTTGGTGTCTATTTATTATCAAGTATTTATGACCCTTAATCTTTTAATTGTAGAATATGCACTTTTTTATTCAAATAAAACTCCCGTTTTTCCTCTACACATGTTTATCAATCAGCAAAAACAATCTCTTTCAAGTGCTTAGATTTATAGTTAATATTTCTGTCGCATAACTAGCAGAATAGCTACGTAAAATTTCATGTGAAATTATTTTTTTAAAGCTATATAGTTATTCCAAATATAGAAATATCGCAGTTTTTTAAACAATTTTTACTTTTTTATTTGGCTATAAAATAAAATGATATGACCTTTGCATAACAGAAGTTTCTAAAAATAGCAAATGAGCCCCAACCACGCAAACCGTCCCTCTGTTTTGATCCAACCTTGAGATCGAGTGGAAATGCAAGTCAAATTCCAATGTCAATATCAATCATATAAAATGAGATCATTACCTATCATCACGATTTATCGAAATCATGTTATTAATTATAAATATTTCATAAAGAGTTTCATTCTTCTCTTTTACTACTTACAAATCGGCCAAAGGAAATAATTTTAATATATTTCTATGTGAGTGTTGATATCTCAAGAGAGTTTTTATCTATGCTAACATGTTAATCGCACAATATGTTTTGACTTATATAGTAAATCAAACCTTCAGATACGAGGATGAAATTATCACGAATCATGTAAGGAAAAGTTTTCATGGGTTAGGGGTAAATTAAGATGCATAAATTTATTTCATGTATCTTATCGTTACATATATCTAGTATAATCTGATAAACATGATGAAACATAATCTCATATATCATTGCTCAATGATTTTAAAATTTGTTAACACATATGATTTTTTTTAAAATTAATCTGAGTTCAAATCTTTGCAAAATGTATACCTAAGGGTTTTGCTATGGTACGTACCTCAGACACTTCTTAATAAAAATATTTTAGGTTCGAAACTCTCACAAGACAAAAATAAATAAATAAATAAATAAAATAAAGCCGAGAAGGTCAGGGGGTTAATTTTTCTGCAAAGCAAGTCTCCTAATAGAATGTGGAGGGCTAGGGGCGTCCCTAGATAACAAGGACGGTACACTACCACACTACCAATTTTGCTACCGAGGGGCGTCCTCAAAGCATGCCATGTCTTTAGTTGGTAAAAAAAATAGACTAAATTACAAATTTCAACATTTATGTTTATTAATAATTACAAATTTTAATCTTTAACTTCATTAAGTACACTAGACAACCTTTAATTAAATTAGTTGATTTAAATCTCAACCTAAACTAACTTCAGTTAGTTTTCCCAGTTAATCATTACAAGAGGGCTTGTTTTGTCAAAAGTTAAACTTAAGGGGATTTTTGTGTTCAGCGCTACTGTTAAAACTTCTTTTCGCGTTTCTTGCTTCGTTCAGGCTTCGTTTCGCGCACCGGTTTTCGCCTACGTTCACAATTTTTCATTTCCTATCTGACCTCATTGGTTTCACCTCCTGGAGAGGTGTTGAGATATCGGATCTATAATACGTTTCATCGTTTTAAGTGTATCTTTCGTATGTTTTTGGTACGAGCGAAGATACGAAAGATACACTTAAAACGATGAAACGTATTATAGATCCGGTATCTCAGCACCTCTCCAAAAGGTGAAACCAATAAGGTCAGATAGGAAATGCAAAATCGTGAACGTAGGCAAAAAGCCGAAAACCGTGCACGAAACAGAGCCTGAACAAAGTGCAAAACGCAGAAAGAAGTTTTAACAGTCGCGCTGAACACAAAAATCCCCTTAAGTTTAACTTTTGACAAAACAAACCTTCTAGTAATGATTAACTGGGAAAACTAACTGAAGTTAGTTTAAAGGTTGAGATTTGAATCAAATAATTTAATTAAAGGTTGTTTACTTTACTTAATGAAGTTAAATGTTGAAATTTGTAATTATTAATAGACATAAAAGTTGAAATTTCTAATTTAGTCAAGAAAATACATAATATTTTTTGTTAAAAAAAAAACATGATTGTATTAAAATAAAATTAGTATGATTCGCTTGATTCTATTAGTATAAAAAGTATGTTATACCTAAAAACAAAACATTTATATGAGAAAATAATAAGCAAATTAAGGTGAAAGAAGGCCATGTGGTAAGCAATAGACAGAAGTTAGAACCGAGGTGCACGCCTAGCCATGGGTTGGATCAAGATGGGACAGGATCACTGCCACCGACCAGAGGCTCCAGGTCCCATTCATATATGTTCAACACAGAATGTCCCCCTTAGCCTTCCACTTCCATCGCTCATTTACTTCTACTTCAACCCACACCACAGGTTTTTTCAACAAGTTTATTTCAAAGCAACAAGAATCTGGAATTCCTAAAAAACACACAATTACATTTATATATTTAAATCACACCACTTCTCTCAATTTAAATCATGAAACCTAGATCTAATTATAATCCAAACAAAAACTTCCTCTTCGATCGTCTCCGTAGTTTTCCAAAAAGAATAAATTTGTTGTTAAACACCCTTTCATTGCATAGATATAAGTAAAGAGTGTAATCAATTTTTAGATTTACTTATATATACCAAAAAATCAAAGTTTCAAACTTTGCAATATTCCGATTAATAAAAAATATATTCATCATTCAGAGAAGTTTTTTTTTAATAGTGGATAAAATGTTTATTATTATAAATCAAAATGTACACGAATAAGATATATACATCTGTTATATATTCTCATACTTTACAAAGTTAACCTATTTTGGCATGAACACTAATATATATTTGGATATATCCAGAATATAATTGATTATTCTTGAATATTTTATATATATATATATATATATTTGGTCTTTTGGTTAAGATGGAGGTGAGAAGATTTGCTTATTTTGGAGGTTGTGTATTCAAATCCTGGTAAGAGAGGAATTTAATATTAATTTGCTAATACTAACATAATAACTAATAACTATTTGTCATTAGAAAATAAATAAATAAATAAAACAATATATAATCCATTTATTAGAACCTTTATTTACTTTAGGACTAAATATTCTCATTAAACCTTAGGTTTAAACTTACAAGTCTTGTGTTTGGTTTTCTAGTCTAATACAACTTGCCATACAAAAAACGTATTAGAGGAAAATTAACAATTAGTGATAACAGAGTGTAGACCGTAGAAAACACGGTGAAATACAATAATGACGACACAATTATGATCAAAACCATATCATCCATGATGATGTGATCATAACCATATCATTTTGACTTCTTGGGGTTTGATAGCTTTTTGAAGGGTGAATCTTTATTGGGAAGGTTCACAACTTTTTCAGTTTTCCCCACCGGATCTCCTACACTTTCTAATGCACAAAGTACAAGTATTTCATGCATGTGGTGGAGTAGGGTAAAGCTGTTGATGAGGTAGTAAAAAATGAGTCTGCATGGGAAATGGTACACCAAGTGTGACATTACCAGAGCCAATGTTTTCAAGCATTCGACTTGTACTGTTTGCATTAGTAGTATCACAGCTCACATAATCAAACTTTTGACCAAATTGCTCCAATGCTTTCACTTGTGATCTCAAAAACTTCAAATAATTAGCAGCTTCATCCAGCATAGAAGCTGTATCCAGTTTACTGCCACCTGGCACCAGTTTCTGCAAAACCCTAATTCTTTCACTGATCTTCTCCCGTCGTTGTCTTGCAGCTACAGTCTGCGGATCGTTTGATATCCTCACGTTTTTCCGTTTTGGTTTCTCGACCACCTCCTCGTCGGCGAAACTCACCGGCCGGAAAGCTGCCGCTCGGTATATCATCTCCTTCATCTGTGCAATCGCCACGGAATCCGTCTCATCGGATTCCGTCGTCCCATGTCGGAAATTTATGGTGGATGAAGTGGATAGACCCGGATCTGATCTGGGTTTTTTGGATCTTAGTTGGTAGTCTTCGTAGATTCCGGAATTGTGGTTTGGTTTTTTCCCCGATGAGTATTGAGAAACAATGCCGTCGTCGACTATCTCTTTTGTGCCGGAATCGCCGGATGAAACGCCGGCGAGATTATCAACGATGTTGTTGCATAAATTCTTGTAATCTGGGAATATTACGGAAATGACATCGTCATGATCCGATGACGTGTCAGCGTTGCTATTTGTGCCGGAAAATACGCACTCCAATGATTCCAGTGAGGTGACGGTGGCGGCTCCGGCGGCGGTGGCGGCTGTTGAGAGTCCATTAGAAACTTGAGACCAATTTTGACTGGTAGCATTAAAATTTGGGGTTACGTTGATGGAATTTATCATCGCCGGAGCTAACTGATGAGAGCCCATTTGACGGCCGGTGGTTGTTAACGGATTAAAATATATATTCGAATTTGTTTTCCGAAGGTCTTGAATCTGGTTCAAGAAGATATCTTCAGAACCAAAATTGAAGCTTTCTTCAATTTCTTGTTGATGATGATTGATGTTACTCCATGGGAGCCACATGTTTCTTAGCCAACCCAAATCTTCCATAATTGTACAAAAATTTTTACTACTTAATTCAACTAATGAAACCAGTAATACAAATCAAATAATACTGAACAACAATCGATCAATGGAACGATGAACCTGAAGATTTTGTTGGAACAATCGATGGATTGGATCAAACAATCGTCTGATTATCTAAACTTATGGATGTTTATATTCCGGAGTGCATGCAATTGCAACAATAAGAGTTATGTAAGTTGGAGAGGAAGAAGAATATAATGAAATGAAATTAATGACTTAAGGAAAGTTTGTGTTTTAGCATGGATACTCTTTGATTATGTGACTTATGTGTGTGTGTATATATATATATAGAGGGAGCAATTGGAACAACTTGGAAGTACAAAAGAAGCTTACTTCCAAAAGAAATTGTTTTAAAAGATAGGCTTTCTAATGAAGTATAGGTGATATTTTTAATTTGTAAATAAGATTGTTAAAATACCGGCTTTGTTTGAAGCCGTTAGAGAATAGCTTATAGCTAACTAAAAAAACACAAAATCAGTTTGTAATATAATTTTCGAATCAAGTCAAGTTTCCTCATGTAGATATTAAGCGGAGTTTAAGTTTACCTGAAATTGTTGGGGGCTCCCTTGAATAATTTTGATATTAATAAAAGAAATTAATTACACGACTTGTTCTTTTGATTTGCATGGATTTCAGTTTAGGTATCTAAGATTCAAAAAATACAGATTTAATCCAACAGTTTACACGTTTATAACATTATTGGTCCAATATCTTACACATTTGTAACACTTGTGGTAGAGTAGTTTGCACACTTCTAATACTTTTGGTCCCTGCTAAAAAACAAAAAAATAACCTCTAGGGGTCAAATTTTACAAACATGTAAACTATTTGACAAAACATGTAATTTTTAGTTTTAAAGATCAAAACTGAAATCTATACATACCACAAGAACTCATCGTGTAATTAATTTTTAAAAAAGTTATTTAATTAACACTAGACCGGTGGGGCCTCTCTTTATAAATCTGCCCATTGTATTTCACACGGTATAGTAGACGCTCAGATTCAAAGATCCCTAAGTTTGACCACCTCATGTTCCCATTTCAATTCCATCTATACAAGTAGCCAAGTACTAGGCTTTAAGATTAATTTTGTAAACGAGCCAGATTCAAGTTTTCAAACTAGATGATGATTACGAGTCAAGCTAGTTGTATATTAGTTGACACTAACACGTGAACAACACTTTTGTAACATATGTTGTCCAATATTTTATAAATCTTTACTACAATAAACCGAAAACATAAATTTGTATTTCGAAAACATCACTGAAATATATAAAAAAGAAAAGTTGTAAATGATATACTAATAATTAAACATTTATTAATAAGGGTACGTGTGCAAAATTGGTTATTAGTTAGTAGAGTATAACCGGCTTTTTTCATAACAATAATGAGATTTGAGTCTAAATATTTAATAATTAATATGAACGAAGTTATGAGTCGATTGTACCTCTTCGATCCATAACTATATATATACCAGATGAATTGAAAGAGGTGGATATATAATATGTATGTAGAGTGTAGTGGAGTCCTTTTTTTGGGAATGCTCGTGGCATGTTTCATGCGCTCTGTAAAGTTAGACTGACCATCACAATTCACAACCCACTTCTGCTCATTATTTACTAATTATTACTGTTTTTTGCTTACATTTTTATTGTGTCAACGTTTCAATTTCTAAAGTAATTTATAAACTATAAATATGTAAATTAAATATATATTTTCGAATATAACGGATTTGAAATACTTAACGGCCGGGATGGCATCAAGCTAACGGTATGTAATTGTTTCGTTTCAGTTCGGTTGGATGTCATGTTATTATATATGATTTAACAACAAAAAAAATAAATTTATCAACTTAATTTTTGTTATTTATCAACTATCTATGGTTTTCTTAAGGTACAGCATGCTTTTTTTCATTTGTCTTATTTAATCATAATATTTGTTGGTACATGTAAATAGCTAAAATGATTACTTTGTGTTAGTCTTGAGTCATTATGTGAATCAAACATGTCAGTATCAGTTTTACAGTGATAGCATATTACAATCAGTTGATTTACAAGAAAAATGATTTCTAAAAATTGTTGCTAATATTGCAACGATATTTGCATATTTTAC
>WOUH02000045.1:12406385-12428673 GCA_009936405.2 Stevia rebaudiana
ATATTATAATCGGGTTACGCTAGGGTACCGTTAGTTTACAACAGTCCTAACACCGAAACTTGATCGTAAGCATCACATTAATAGACAGAAGATTTCCTTCAATTCTCGTTTTACCAATACAAAATTCGGGGTGTTACAATATTTAGTGTATTTTTAAACATTAGATCTACAAATATTGTATTCTAAAAAAACTATATGTACATGTATTTTATTTCAAAACAACTAGATATACATGTACTGTATTCTCAAAACAACCAAATATGCATGTGCTGTATTATATATTTATTCCTTAGCCGTCTTAAAAAAAACAAAAAAAAAACAAAAAACTATTTTTTTTCGTAAAAAACATTGATTTTATGGTGCAACTTTTATAAACAAATATTGACGTATGAGAAAGTTATGAATGTTTAAAAGAACGTGAGAGAAAAAATTTAAAAAGTTAACAAGTGGGATTTACTGGTTACCTCTTTCTTCTTTGTTTACTTACATTTGACTTTTTTAAATCTTAACCATTGATTAAACAAATGAAGGGCCAATATATGTTCCTATTGTTTTTAGGTAAAATAGTGTTTTTAACGGATACAACCTCTATAATTAAGGAGGTTGGATCCGCTAAAAACACAATTTTGCCTAAAACAACAGGAAAAAATATTTGCTATTCATTTACTTAATTAATGGTTAAGATTTAAAAAAATTCAAATGTAAGTAAAGAAAAATTGAAAAGGGTAATAATGAAAACCCACTTGTTGACTTTTTACATTTTACCCCACCTTTCTTTAAACATTTATAACTTTTCCATACGATATTATTTTTTTATAAAATTTGCAACATAAAAACAAGCGTTTTTTTCTCTTTAATTTGAGTAGCATTGTTATATATACTTTGTTTAAACTTAAAAAAATCTAGTACGGTGATATAGTACAAAAAAATCGAGTTTTTTTTTTCTCTAAGATGGCAAAGGAAAAAAATACATAATACAGTACATTTTATCTAGTTGTTTGAGAATACAGTACATGTATATCTAGTTGTTTGAGAATACAATACATATATGTATATCTATTTGTTTGAGAATACAGTACATGTATATCTAGTTGTTTTGATAATACAGTACATATACAGCTACTTGTTTTGAGAATACAGTACATATGTATATCTAGTTGTTTTGAAAATATACAGTAGTACATGTGTATATCTAGTTGTTTTGAAAATACCGTACATGTATATCTTGTTTTTTTGTTAATACTGTACATGTATATCTATTTGTTTTGAGAATGTAATACATGTATATATAGTTTTTTTGAAATAGATTTTTTTGTATTATATCACCGTACTAAATATTTTTAAGTTTAGAAAAAGTATATAACAATAGTACTTAAATTAAAGAGAGAAAAACATTTGTTTTTATGGTGTAATTTTTAGAAAAAAATAATGTCTTATGAAAAAGTTATTAATGTTTAAATAAAATGAGGAAAAAATTCAAAAAAAGTTAAGAAATTGATTTTTATATTATAACATCGGGTAATTTTTAACGATTATAATCTATAATAATTGCGTGCCAAGAGGTTATTAATTTAATTCCAAATGTTATTTTAGCAAAAGTATATTTATTTAATATGCACGGGTATATATTTAGGAAATTTATATCACGTCATGACAACACTTCCCCAAAGACGAACTTTTGTGACAACTTGGTTAAAATTAATTATAAATATGTTTGGATAGCTTGATGTCAATATTTAAAAGTGAAAATATAAATTAATGAATTTAAATCGTAAATTAAAATAATACTTGGTTAACATAACATACCTGTGCTTATACACAGATAAACGAGACACAGTAAATCACATACCACTAAAAAAAAATTAGTATTATGGGTTAGAAATTGTGTATTTAGTTGAGGTTTAATATTTCGTGAATTATGTTATTTAGTTGCGCGAAATATTACCCAAGAAAAATACCCGGTACAAGAGATAATACCACATAATACCTGGTTTATACCATAACTAGCCTACATATCTTGAGTAATTGCCAAGTGGTAGGACACATGGCTTACTCTTAACAAATGAGATCATATAATATCTTTGGAAAATCTCTATAGAATCCAAGGAAAATCTCTATAAAATCCAAGAGATCTCACTTCTTCATTTCACACAATATTTCTCTTCTCTCTCTCTAACCTACGATCACTCTCTTTCTCTCTCTAGATTCATCTTCATTTTCTTTCTTCTACCCCCATGTTGGTGTTCTTGAGATCTTGGAAGCTTTGGTGATACTAGAGCAACATTAAAGAAGGAAGTTTTAAAGATTCTAGTTTCATCTAGACACCATTTCATCAAAATCTTTTAGGGTATGATTTCTACCTTTGCTTTTGATTTTAAAACTTACGTCGTGCACTATTGTTCACCAAATTTGTAATAAATATTTAATACATGAAGGGTTATAAAAAAAGAAATATATAAATGGGTGTAAATTGATATATATGGGTGTGTGTGACCGATGGTGTGTGTTAGTGTGTGTTTCGTATAAATATATAGGTGTGTGTGTGTAGATGATAAGATGGATTTCATAAATAAGAAGGCATAATGGTATATCTTATGATTCAATTTAAAATGACTTAACTAAATAAAATACTAGATGACATATGAAAGATGGATATATATATATGTATACGTATGGATCTATATATATGTATGCATAAGCATACAATGTGGATCATGCACTTTAATCTTTCATGCTATATAACAAATTAAAAAAGAAAGATGCATATAAAATCTGGAATATCATATAAAAATAACACATGAAATCATATGGAAAGAGTTGATCAACTTACATGGTGAAAGATGGAAACTAGATTGTTCACCATGCATAAATACTTGTACATTTTATTTGAAAAAAAAAGATGATTTTAAGAAATATATTGGAAGCTGGAAATCTGAACTAAAATGATATACATTTTGATCATGATAATGGTAATATATTCTAGAGAAGTTATACAAATACTTGGAAAATAAACTATTACTATTTTTACCCAAAAACGGACATTTTACGGCTTAAAAACGCGTTTAAAATGAGTTTTCAAAAGAATTACTTTCTGGACAGATTCATATACTTAAAATAATGCCAATAACTTATATTTTAAATTTGGGCCAAAGACATAGCACATAAGAACCGATGTGTTAGCCGTTCACGACGAAAATGCACGTTTTCGGGTAGTTTTCGACATAAAAATAACCTTATTTGAAAAATCCGATTTTAATCAAAATTTTTGGAGATATTTCATGATTAAAATATGTGTTTTATAATATGTAATTATTGGGTTTCAAACATATAAAGCTTTACTAGAAAACTATGCGTGTAGAGCGCGATAAAAATGCGACTTTTAACCCGAATTGGACATAATATTTGAACTATTTTGGAAGAGAAAACTTGGTTTATAAATGGGTTTTACATAGTTAAAATGGTTTTATAGTGTGTGTCTCGTTATTCGAAATATAGTAGAAACGCTAAATATGCCATTTTCGGGCTAAGTATTACAAGATATAAGCAGATAATAAAAATGAGATTTTTAACTTAAAATAGCCTAATATATTAAGAATAACTATAATTCTAGTAAGTTTGGTGAACATCTCGCATGATTGATATATGTATAAACCGTTAATACGTCCCTTGGGTTTTAGGGCACGGCTGAGTTAGTCATCCCGTTGGAAACTTCCTTGCTTGCACTTACGCCGTTTGAGGTGAGTTACATAGCCCCATTTTCTTTGATTTTAATCCTTTAAAAATCGGGGTGAAACATGTAAATCATTTTTATCCTTATTCTTATTTTTCTCGCAATTCAAAATACTTACAACATGTTTCTATATGCATATATGTATCGAACTATCATGATAACTATTGTATTCTTTGCGTGTATTCATTAGCTGTAAAAAGCCGCTCTGTAATGGTCATAGATCTATGGGGACTAACCACCCCCGCCCTGCCGGTGACTATGCAGAATGAAAACCTGTTACTTTGACTTGTGTTATTGATGCTTGGTATACTTAAGGGTTGAATGCACGGTAGCATATTATGTGTGTTTTTACATATCTGCCTTAGTATTACATGTGAAAGTATGAATTGCGAACCTTTTATTCTTATGCTTATACATATGTATTATTTTCATGTATGAAGATAAAACCTATGTAATTCACCAACTACCTCGTGTAGTTGACAGTTTTCTTACATGTTTCAGGTGCTACTTAGGTTGTGGGCATTCCGGATGAAACACATAATATTTGGAACATGCTTTGTTTATTTTGAACCTATGTAATGTTGCTTCGGACATGTTTAGTTTATTTTAACGTATGACAATGTAATTCGGTATTTTAATAATATGGAACTTTAATAGAAATCGTGTGCTTTTGAACAATTGTGTCACGCCGGTGAATTCCGCCGCCGGCAGGGTGTGACATATATGAATGTCCTTACCCTTATTTTTTTATCTTAAGTAAATGAATGGCAAAGATTTGTTTATATTTTTTTATTCAAAATCTTCTTATTTGATCTTACTCTATAATTAAGATATGCTTTTATCAGCTTTTTGAAAAAGATTACATCTCAGTCACACATAAAACCATAACATAAATAATCATATAAACTTGTTAAAGATTATTATAGTATATAATTAATATTTAAAACATAATATAATTTTTTTTTACTTCAGCTAAACCATAAGAGCTAAAACTCATAACTAAACCTAAAAGCTAAACAAAAAAACTAAAACATAAAAGCTAAATCACAAAAGTTAATATCATAGTGTTCGACAAGATGGTTTCAACGTCGTTAAAATTAGTTCAATTATACGTTTTTGTAATCCATGTTAGGATTTTTATAATAAACGCTCTATTTAGTTGATATTTTCCTTAACGAATAAACATTTAAAGTAAAAATACAAAAGAAAGTCGTTCTAAACCAGATTTACATAGTATTCACATGTTAAATGAAAAAAATACAATAAAGAATAAAATAATGT
This sequence comes from Stevia rebaudiana, assembly GCA_009936405.2. Classification (NCBI taxonomy): domain Eukaryota; kingdom Viridiplantae; phylum Streptophyta; class Magnoliopsida; order Asterales; family Asteraceae; genus Stevia; species Stevia rebaudiana. The sequence goes on from WOUH02000045.1 coordinate 12,411,397, forward strand.
TTAGCAGTACAAAAGCAAACACGAATCATTAAAGTAAATCGGTATCATTAAAGTAAACAATATCTTGAAATAATCGAGCCTTATTCGATCCTTTACAAGTTAGTTTCCACTTTCTAAGAGCATAGTCTCTATAAAATATGTGAGTGTGTTATTTATATTATATATATTAGTTAAAAGTGGTTGTGAGTAGAGATATATAAAGAAAGTGATGAAACTAGTAAGTATAGAGAAACACTGTTCATTAAAGTAAATTGGAGAGAGAAAAAGTAGTGAAAAAAACAAAAAGTATTATTATTTAATTGAATATAAGAGAGAAAAGGTAGTGAAAAAGGTAAAAAGTATTTATTATTTAATTAAATAGTAGAGAAAAAAATAGTGATTTTTTATGAATTATAAAGAAAAATATAAAGATGCTAATGTGAATGCTCTGATACGCCTTTTTCTCCGTTTCAAAACCTTTTACTAGAAAAAAAATCAACCAAATCAAACCATCATCATCGTATGTGACATATGAATTATCTTATATTCAAATCCCAACGATAAAATCTTGGTAACAAGGACAACAGATAACTAAATAACTAAATAAATAACTTGTATATATTAGCCTTAAGGATGGACACATTTGAAGTGAAATTACCCAAGAAACTTATATTTTTTATATGTAACTTTTTATTTTTAAATTTACTTTTATTTTTTACATAAAAATCTACATTCAATTTAATGATTTTTGTTAAAATGAAAAACACAAAATAACACCCAGTAATTTTTTTGTATATATTTGTTTTACAAAAGTTGACAATGTTACATATGTAACAAAACATGTTATATATGTAAACATTCTATTTTTAAAGTCCTTTAAAATATAGCAGTTCTCTTAAATATCCTACTTATCACAGAAAAGGCAATTTAGAGTTTTAATTATGTCTATGTTTGACAATACTTTAAAGAGATCATTAATTAAGCTTGTATCTAAAAATTTCACTATTTTGGTTTATTCTTGTAAATGTAAAAATATAGCCGACCCATATCGAAGAAAGAACGTAAAAAGGAAGAGAAACTATTTGTTATAGCACGTCATTTCACTCTATCATAAAGTACAAATAAATATAGAATAAATATATCGAAGAATAAATTGTCGTTTGCGTCCCTGAGGTTTCACTATACTATATATTTGAATATAAAGTTTTTATTTTCATCCATTTGGGGTCAGTTGTTTGCATTTTCTCCCCGTTTGAGTCCAAATCACTAACGGACGTTAGATTTTTCTGTTAAGTTTATCTAAAAGACCAAAATACCCCTAGGGACTCAAATGGCTGATTTAAAAAGCTTTTACCTAGAAGAGAGTAAACCCCAAACTATAAGGTTATAAACTGTAAAATTCTCTCTCAAACTCTATCATATCCCCAAATTACACCCACTCGGTCGATTGGCCACCACCACCACCGGTGTGCAACCATCAACGCAGCCGATCCACCACCAGCGCGCACCACCATCACCATAACCTCCTGACGTTGAAGATCCGACCCTTAGGAGCCAACCCACCAGCCACTGCTGCTCGCAACTACCAACGGCGAAACCACCGCCGCAGCGGCACCACTACTCTCCGTGACCACCGGCGCAAACACCAACCACCGATTGTTAGTTTTCTCCACTGAATCAGAGTCCTCTTTTTCAATTTTTTTACCCAGCAGTTACGCAACCCTCTTAAACTGATTTTGGTTTTGGTTTTTTGTTTGATTTGTTTTTCAGGTTTCAATCTATTTAGGGTTTTGTTTCCTGTGCTTGAAAGATTGCATCTTGTTCTGGGATTGATTCAGTTGGACAGATTTCCTGATTATTTGAAGGGTTTGGTTCAAACCATGAGCGCGATTCCAGTGACCGCGATTGAATCATGTGGCGGTTAATCAAATTACAACAGGTTATGCAGCTTGTGTTCAGAGATTTTGAGTGAATTATTGAAATCTGAACATGGAGATAAAGGGGTTACTGCAGCTGAGGTTTTAAAGTCTCTTTCTTCTTCCATAATTATGTCAAAATCACAGGCAAGAACATTTGGTTTATCATATGTTGTGAATAAAATGGCTGTAATGGCAAAAGATTCAGATGAGATTCGAAAATCGTTAGTTAATTTTCCAAATTGTTAAACTGCTAGAATTGTTCTTAGTGTGTGGTTAGAGAGAGCGAGTAGAAAGACAGAGAGACGGGGGCGGTGCAGGTGGTCGGACAGCGGTGTAGGTGGTTCGTGGCTGCGGTGTGCGCCGGGTTTGTTCCGGCCGGCAGTGGACGTGAGTATTGGTGGACCGGTGGTGAGATTCTATGGTGATGGTGAGATCCAGATTGGAGACGACTATGATGATGAGTAAATGAATTTAAAATTTTCATTGAGCCCCCTTAAGTTTGTTTTAATTATGATACAGGTCCTTGTAAATCAAAATAGGTTAAAAGCAGGAAAAATTAACCATTTAATCCATTTGAGTCCCTAGGGGCATTTTGGTCTTTTAGATAAATTTAACAGAAAAATCTAACATCCGTTAGTGATTTGGACTCAAATGGAGAGAAAATGCAAACAACTGACCCCAAATAGATGAAAATGAAAACTTTATATCCAAATGGATAGTATGGTGAAACATCAGGGACGCAAACGGCAATTTACTCTATAACGAATGAGTCGGAAGTGAAGTAATGGGTGGTGTTTCTGCTAGGACCCGTCTGCAACCTAGTCATCATGTCCTTTGGTGGGGTAACCGGTTATTATAGCAGCTAGTATTGTAGTATATTTCTAAGAGTATATTGATCATTAGGGTAACTCGTAAGTTTGTAGAAAACAATTTCAAAACAACAGTTATCAAAGGAAGATTTAAAATCCATTAGTTAAACAACACCCAAAATGAAAAAGAGTTTAACTTATAGATTTTTTATCCACGATTTTCATTGTATCATGAGTTTTAGGTACGTGTTATTAGGGGGAAATGTCATAACTCATAAAAATGTAACCATCTTTTATCCTTGTTTTAATTAAGCCATTCATATTTTTTTTTCCAGTTAGGTCATTCATACTTATTTTTCTTCCAATTAGGTCACTATACATTTTTACCTTCAACATTATAACATATTTTATTTTTATTTTTGATTAATTTAATTAAAAGTAAAAAAAATTAAGATTTCAAATTAAATGATAACCTAATGTTATATGTAAAATGTATCATATTGTAACACTTTATAAAGTAAAATGACTTAATATGAATAAAAAATATATAAAAAACAAAACGGAAATACAAAAATACATGAGTAACTTAATCTAAAAAATATAATAAAAATCAAATTACATTTATTTTTTGAAGTTACCAGATATAGCTTTCTTGAATCTTTATTCGAAAGGTTCGTATGGACTTTTGGCGACTGAACTAACTACACTTTCTACTACATAAAGTACAAGTGTTTCATGGAGGTGGTAGTGTACGGTAAATCTGTTGATGGGGTAGTAAAATACGAGTCTGCATGGGAAATGGTACCCCAAGCTTCATATTATCGCTAAAATTTTGTATATACTGAGTTGTACTGTATGCATTAGTAGTTGTACTACAGCTCACATAATCAAGTTTCCGCCCAAATTGCCCCAATGCTTTCACCTGTGACCTCAAAAACTTCAAATAATTTGCAGCTTCATCGAGCATGGAAGCTGTATCCATTTTACTTCCACCGGGAACCAGTTTCTGCAAAACCCTAATTCTTTCGCTCACCTTCTCCCTCCGTTTCCGGGCCACCACCGTCTGTGGATCGCTTGATATCTTCACATTTTTCCGCCGTGGTTTATCCACCGGCTCTTCGTCGGCGAAACTCACCGGACGGAAAGCTGCCTCTATGTATATCGTCTCCTTAATCTGCGCAATAACTTCGGAATCTGTCTCATCGGATTCCGACGTCGATTGCCGGAAATTGATAGTGGATGAAGTGGATCTAACGGGATCAGATCTGAGTCTCTTGGATCTCGGAGGGTTGGGTTCACGACATCCGGAGCTGTTGTTCGGGTTATTCACCGGCGATTTTTGAGGAACTATACTGTCATCTATTTCCTTCGTGACGGAACCGTCCGGTGAGAGGTGACGTAAGCAATCTGGCGGCTCAAAAGAGGTGGTGGTGAGGGGAATTACGTTTTTGCCCTCATCTAAACAGTTGAAAACCAACGTTTGATACAAATAATGAGCAGCAGAATCGGAACTTGGGCGTACATTTATGGAATCCATGCTCGCCGGAGTTAACTGACCATGAGAAGGGATTTGACGGCCGGTGGTGGATGTTATCGGACTTGAACATTTCGTTGAACCGGTTTTTGGAAAGTCCTGGATCGGGTTCAAAAATATATTATCTGAATCTAAAATGATGTTTTCTTCGGTTTCTTGTTGATAATGATTGATGCTATTGCTATTCCGTGGGAACATGTTTCTTCCCCAACCGAAATCTTCCATAACCGCTCAGATTTTTAGTGAAATTTCGACAAAATGGAATTGTCGACAAAAATGAATAACTTTGGACCTAGTGAAATCCAAACCCGGATGACATTAAGCATACCGAAATTAATGGTTTTACTGAACAATCGAACGGATCGATCAAAATATCATATGATTATCCAATATTATGTATGTTTATTTTATAGAATACATGCAATTGACCAAAAAAAAAAACTTAAAGTGTATGAAAGTTGAAGAAGAATATAATGCAGATATCAAACATTAGAGGAGAGTTTTTGTTTCTGCACGGATGCTCAATGATGATGTAGGTTGTATATATAAGCAATGTTTTAATATTGGTTCACTGGTCGGATCGGTAAAACCAGATGTAAGAAACGGATGACGTCATATTATTTTTTTAAATACATTGAAAATAATAATCGTTTATATATATTTTTAAGTCAAAAGAATACTACTATTTTTTATTTAGTTTGGTTACTAAATAGCTGTTGAACATAACTTCATTCGTAAAAGTGATATATATACCTTCTTATTGGAGTAATAACATCAATTACCAAAGTTGTACATCCTAATTCATTCCATATAAAAGGTCCTGAGTTCGATACTTGCATCTAGCGATACAGTTTTACTCAACATCTCCCATATGTTGAAAGCACAAGTAGATCCACATCTATAATTAAGTGTGCCTTTACAAAAATAGCTTCATTCGGACCAACTCGGGTAGAGGTCCACCGGTTCAACCCGGTTTGCAACAAACCGAGCAGTTAATCTAAAAACCTTTTAAAGGAGAGGGGGTTAACCTCAAGTTTGTTTTTTAAAACATTGTATATGAGCACCCGATCGAGAGAGAGAGTGGAACTAAAAAAAAACTTTGCTCCTCGTAATTGGAAGTAAAAAAAAGGAGTTGTCCACCAATTTCATATATGACTCGTTGTTGGAAGTAAAAATAAATTGCTCCACCAATTTCATATATCAGTCATTAAAATTTAATATCCTCGCTTGATTAAACGTACCTTAAGCATTTCATTAGACATTATACTAGTTTCCCCGTGCTCTCAGAAATTTATTAACAACTCCGGCCTCTTCTAAAAAGTAAAAAATGTTCCTTAAGCATTTCATTGATGAGTTATCAAAATTGATCGAACAACAGCATTGCTACCAAATGTGGCTCCTCGTTCTATAGTAACGTAAAACCAAGGGCTAATTTTAAGCATCAAAATGGAATAATAGATCAATTGAAGCCTTAATAGAAATTGGTTCAATTCAATGTAATCACGGATATCAAAATCATAAAATAAATTTGGTTCATTCCTGCTCTTTTAACTGTTTGCGTGCTAGGTTGTACACTATTTAATTATTGATTCTTCACAATATGATGTATGATGAGGTTGTGTACGACCATATGGCAAGACCCACCTCACACGTGAATCGCATGTTTGTGATGACACGTGGCTTCGAAGTATTGGTGAAACTTTCATTTCCCCATCTAGGTGGCATATCACTGTTCTCTATTTCCGTATTTCGACATTATCATTTTGTTCAGAAGCTGGGGACCAAAAATACTCTGTACCTGCACCATTTCATACATGCATACATTATTATAAATTAAACAAACAAATGTAGAGAGCAATTATTGTAATTAAATGTGGCAAATAGATATAAAAATAATGGGCCAAAACAGATTCACGTCTTATGGGAAAATTGAATTATTTTAAAAAATATAATAAAGATGATAAATAAACACACAATTATGGAGATTTGAGGAAAATCAAGAACTTCCAACTGTTGATGAATTGAAGAAATGAGCATTTCTTTTGAGTATTTGTACCGTATTGGTAACAATTGAACACTATCATATTGGTACTGGTATCAATGTTTGTTTTATCATGTATTCGGTCTTGTTACCATTGTTTTTTGCAAATTTTTGGTATACTAGTATTCATTTGTCATGTTTTCGATTTTGGTACTTTTTGCTACAATACGTCAATACTAATATCATCCCCAAATTGAAGAAGGGTCATTTCAAAGAAACTTTTAGAAATTTCTCGAATTATAAACGGGATAGTAGTCATTTATTTTCAATAAACGGTGACTAGTTTCACGCTACCAAATAAACTCTCTTTGGTCAACTTCTGAGGTTATTATCAACCATCAAGAAGACCAACAACTTTAATCCCGAGCCCATTATTGAAACGAGTTCAACAATGTCGTTCCATATATAAAAAACATAAACAAATTAGGACACTCTTAGTTATGTTGACTCATGAGAATGCATAACTATATTTACAGTAAAGCGACAGCTAAACTTTTAAGTGTTAGTGAATGCATTTTTTTATAAAGCAAACTTCATTAAGGCCGAATGTCGTATAGAGAGGCGTGAGCGTGATTGGATGCCACATAAGCATTTCACGTCCCAAACACTATCCCTCCAAATCCCCAATTGATGGATGATGTGATGCCCCTTCCCATGAGCATGGTCTCTCGGTGAAGAAGAAAAATGTTTTTTACATTTGTAACCTTTATCAACTCACCCTCTTATTTTTAGTTACACTCACATTTACTATCCATTACACATATTTTTACCTCACATAACCACGTGCTGCCAACCTCATTGGTGTAGCTTTGTTGAGGCCCGACCAGTTGGCATTGGCCTATGCTATTTTTTTTCTGAAGCTAAAATTAGTGGTTTTTTGTTAGATAATTTTATATGTATAGAGTTCGGTCTGTCATATTTTTTTTTCACAAAGATTATTGGTCTCCCATATTTGTTTTTCCTTAAATTTTTATTACACACACATAAATTTTTTATTATTTCACACATATAGATAGCCCGGGGAGGGTTCAAACGAGCCCTCCTGGTTTTTTAAAAAGCTTAGAAAATCAAACCAAACGAAATTCTATCTACCTCATTCCATCTGCATTGAAAACATATCATCGAACCCCAAATAAACCTATTTTGGTTTAGCTTTTAGGCGTTTATAATTTTACTTTTATGCTTTTCGTGTTTTGCTTTTAAGGTTATATATATACATATGTATTTTTTTTTATCTTTTTTGTTTCGCTTTTAAAGCTTAGTTTTATTGTTTAACTTTAGGTTTAGGTTTTAGCTTTGAGGTTTAGGGGTTTAAGGTTTGGTGTATTAGCAATATGGTTTAGCTTTAGGGGGTTAACTTTATGGTTTGGATTTTGAGGTTTAAGGGTTTAGCCTTAGGATTTAGCTTTCGGTTTAGAGTTTAGGTTCTAGAGTTTCTGGTTAGGGCTCAACGAGATGATTCCAATGCCGCCGAAATAAGCTTCGTCGGAGTCCATTTTGTCAAGTTCTCGCAAAAACATGACTTTTCCTTTAAACCCTTCACTATAAAGGTTAAATATGTGAATTAAAATATATTTTTTCTGCGTTTGTTTATACTTTTTAATATTTTGTGCTACTTTTATACACATGTAAAGTTGACGGTGTAAATTGTAAATTATAATTATAAAAATCTAGTTCTAAACTTGACGTTATTTTCTTGAATTTCTAAAGTTTATAACTTTATTGGTTTACCCGACCAGAACATATAACCCAATATATAGCAATAGCCGATAGGAAAAAATTTATGAGTCTTGTGATTTTCTACCATGTAGGTTTTTGTTCAACCCCAATCACTAGCCAACATGACATTCACTCATTCTCATTTTTACTCATCCATTACAAGTAGGCGCCTACTTACAAGTCCTCAGCTTTCAATTGAGGTTATTTTCTTGAATTTCTAAAGTTTATAACTTTATTGGTTTACCCCACCAGAACATATAACCCAATATACAGCGATAGCCGATAGGAAAAAATTTATGAGTCTTGTGATTTTCTGCCATGTAGGTTTTTGTTCAACCCCAATCACTAGCCAACATGACACTCACTCATTCTCATTTTTACTCATCCATTACAAGTAGGCGCCTACTTACAAGTCCTCAGCTTCCATGGAGGTGTCTCTGGAGTCTGGAGAATGGAGTCGAGCAGCTTGTCGGCATACTATCAAGATGAGATTTCAGTCCCCATCATCCAGAACCATCTAATTAAGGTATTTACGATAATGTCAACGGCGTTTGATTAAAATTCCATGAATCTATACTGATTTTGCTTTCGTGATGCACTTATTCGATCAAAATTGATGTCGATGGGCCCTTTGAGAGTGGGGACCTCCAACTTTTGTTGCAAATATATATAAGTTAACAGAATAATAAAGTATACGTGACAAAAAAAGTCCACACGGATAATTTATGAGCTTCACATAATTGAGGAGCGGAATATATAAATTTTAAAATTGAATTAACTTTAAAGGGGGTCAATTAAAAGTAATTATAAAAAAACACACGACATATCTAAAACTTGAAAAAATTGATTCGAAATTAAATTCAGGTTTTCAAATATATCCGAGTCGGATAATACGATTTTAGATTTTGATCAATTTTGGATTGACAAAACCATGTTTATCCGGCTCGTATATTCAAGTTCAATCCGAATAAACCGTTCATATACAAAAGTTAGGTTATTTCAGGTTATTCGGGTCGAATAATACTAATTTAGATTAGGATTGTGACGGATTTCAGATAGAGTAAAAAAAATTTCAAATCGTAACAACCCGATCCGAATGAATCGAATAACTCGTTATCCGACTCAATGAACATCGCTAGCATTGAATATGAAACATCTTCAGATATGACATTTCCATAAATTCAATTATACCATATTACCAGCAGGTCTCTCATCCACTATACAACTAACACTCTTAATATGTCCATAAGAAAAACACATTCGTTTTTATGTTATAATATTTATTTAAAAATAATTCGTATTTAAAAGTTATCAACGTTTATAGAAAATGAGATAACTTGATAAAAAATCAACAAGTGATTATTACTAAATAACTTATGACAACTTATTTTAATCATAACCATTAATTAAAAATTTAATAAATTTCAAATACTTATTAATTTTTTTGGTCTATTTATTAGTATAATTTGACCGATTATGCTAAACCTTTAATTATTTTTTTTCCGTTCAACTCGATGGTCGTTAGTTTTTTTCCTTTTGTTTAAACTCAATAACACGAAATTATATTATTTATTTCCAGTGTCATTGGTTTCTTTTCTGTTTAATCATTTGATTTTTTTCCTTTTGCTATAAAACTTTAAACTGAGCGAGTGATAAACGGGTGCGAAATTGCGAATTATAATAGAGTTGTACGGTTTTAAAGTCTGATGTCATCCGATTTATCCTAGGTCATGCTGAGTATTGCTGACGCCTAGTGGTCGCATCCATCATTTTTTTAGAAGATAATATATTTCACTTATCATCACATTAGAGTCTTTATAATTTATGTGCGTGAGTTCTTTTATTATAAAGATTGGTTGAAAATGGTTGTGAGTAAATAGATATAAAGAAACTGATGAAACTAGTAAATATAGAAAACAATGTTCATTAAAGTAAATTGAAGAGAGAAAAAGGTAATAATAAAGGTAAAAGAAATATTATTTAATTAAATAGGAGAGATAAAAACTAGTGAATAAGGTAAAAAGTATTATTATTTAATGGGCCACGATTTACGATTTACAAGCCCATTTGGTCACCAATCAGTTACACTTACACAAGCGACGTTTGTTCTTTGATCCTTAGCCAGCGAGAACGACGAAGATCACATAGATCGCTAGACGCCTGCCGGAGCCACCGATGAAACGAAGATCACATAGGTTTTGCCTCAGTATCTTTATTCCCCCTTAATTGAAACATGATTGACCTTTCAGTATAGTTCGTTCTTATGAATTGTAGTATCATCGTGCTATGTGTTATATTGTGTATGTATATATTCGATGTAAATCGATCGCAGTTTTCTTATCCCGCTGGATTTTCGTCGTTTATATTGCGGACAGTTTTTGATATTTGAATGAATCTAGTTCACCTATTTTTGTGTTAATTGCTTTGATTTTTAGGGTTTTGAAGACAATTGAGGTTTTTTTTGGCTTTATGTTTTATGTTTATCACATATAAGGCTGTTAATATGTCAATCATCTACTAACATTATGCCTAACATCCGACTTTAATACGGTGTTATGACATGTGTTTCTATGTCTTTGAACATCCAGGTTGCTGTTAATCGATAGTTTTTGTTATGGAAAGTAGTTTCTGCAGCATAATTCAAGATATTTCATCTCCCTAAAATGTTTATGAAAACCAGTCGTCTGATAATTGATAGGCAATTGAAGAAAAAATGTCCTGCAAATGAGTTGTTGATGAAAAAGAGGAAGAAGCACAAAAGAGAACATTCATCTGGTTTGGGCAATCTACAGGGGCACAATAGGAAACTAGTGAAACAAAATATTGATAGTGTAGTCAAAGAAGGTCAAACGTTGGTCTCTGGATCGATTATTAGGAAATCAAAGAGAAAGCTTTCATCTGTTTCAAGGAAAGCGGTTAGGGGAAGAAAGAAAAGGAAGATGGAAAAGATTGATAAAACTGATGAAATACTTGAACCGATTGATCGAATCTCAGAACTACCAGAACCCATTATTCACCATATTCTCTCACTTCTTCGTTGCCCAAAAGATCTTACTCGAACCACAGTGTGGTCAAAGAAATGGAGGTCAGTATGGGCTTCATTCTTCACCTTTGACTTTGACCAGAAAAAGTTCAAAACATCAGGAAGATATCATCCTGAGAAATTTATAACATCTGTTGAAATTTCATTAGCAAGAAAACTAGAACTCATGCATAGCATAAAGAAATTCAAGATTCATGTATGCAAACCTAGTATCAAATTGATATTTCCAATGAATGATTGGATTAATGCTGTTATGAACAAGGATTTGAAAGAGTTAGAGGTTCATTTTGAGGAAGATAATTTAAAAAGACAGTATCTGCTACCAAACATTGTTCTTACATCCAAGAATCTAACTTCACTGAAGTTGTATGGATGCAAGTTTGATAACACTGTTATCATCAATCTATGCAACTTAAAAGAGCTATCGGTAAAAAAAACACATGTAAACATAGATTTGATCAATAACTTCATTCAAGGCTGCCCTTTGGTTGAGGATTTGAGACTAATACATTGTAAGGGAATCGGTCATTTGCACATTTCAAATCTTCATAAGCTTCGAACGGTTCAGTTACACGAGTGTCATGGGCTCAAGTCGGTCAACATTGAGTTGACTAGTCTTGTAAGCTTTTTGTACTGGATGAAGGACCAGTGGATATCCGATTTAAACTTGGTGGGTTGTGAAAATCTGAAATTTTTATCTTTAAAAGATTCTAATTTGACAGATGACTTGTTTCAAGATTTGATCATAAAGTTTCCTAACCTTGAAAAGTTAGCTTTAAGAGAATGTAACAGTCTTGAGCAGATAACTATATTGAGCAAAACACTTAAGGAACTATCTTTCATCAGATGCAAATGTCTCAATGATCCGTTAATTGATGCACCAAATTTATCTGCTTTTGAATATATTGGTGATAAGTTTCTGTTTCCTTTCTTTCTCATTCGTATTTCATGTCTGCATGAGGCAAAGCTACAATTTAAAATAAAAAAAAACAGTCGCATTTTTTTGCGTCAGCTGGAGTGCTTTTTAAGGAAATTTGAGAAAAATGGAGCTTGGAAGCTTGTTGTTAGCTCCAAAAAGGTACTAAATTAACAGCAGATTGCGCAACTTTACACTTTATCTTTATTTTAGTCAGTGCTGTAATTTGTAGAAATTCAGATTAATTGGTAATCGGTGGTCCACAGTTGTGTTTTCATGTAGTCAGCTGAAAAGTTGGTAGGTGGTAAAAGTCGGTCAAAAATGTTTTTAGTTAAGTTTAAAAATGGCATAAAATTTGCAATTCGATTAATTGCTAGCCATAAACTTTAAGTTAGACACAAAATAGGAACCAACTTACAATGTATTACTGATTTTAGCAACTGGGACTGCTTGTGCTACATTAGGTGGCAGATGCAAACAGAGAAAAATTACATGAAACATTTTAAAAATAATTGGTTTTTGTCAAAAATAATAATTTCTAGAGTTTTTGGATATGGAAATAGTTATTTTTAATTCAAATTATTTGTGACATGGCACACAGAAGGTTTTGAATAGAACACTAAGTGCAAATTAGTTGTTTAAATCGGTAGTAAATTGTAAATGGTTTCTATTTTTTAAGCTTATTTAATGTCGGTTGATATCATCAGGAAAAAGTTTAAAGTTTGTTTCTATTTTCTTAAGTTTGCACTTTGCCCTCATTTCAACCCCTTTTCCTATATGAATATCTTTCTTTTTAATTTGTGAATTTATCTTTTCTTAATTATTCATTTTGCTTTTTATTGTGGTTGAAGAATATAACCATCCATGAAGTTTTACCAAAAATCCAACATCTGTCATCAAAAGAACTCAAGTTGGAACTTATAAAGTCTCCCACGAAGTTGAAGGATTATGCTGATAATTTACTGCGAATGACCCATCCAAAGACTTTATCATTGGTGTCATCTTCCAGTTCTGAGCTATTAAGTGTAATGTTTTTAATTGATCTTATTGTTTGGAAAATCATGTTTGGTTGAGTACTTGGATTCTGAATTTTAATTTACTTTTTTTGTTTTTAGTTTCTGAAGGAGAAGATTCTGTCTAGAGAAAAGAACCCAAAATGCTGTACATATTACGTGAAGAAGTGTTGGCTTCATTACATTAAAGATGTTAAAATTGTGGTACCATTTGAAGGTGGTCAATACAAAGACACGTATATTCAGCAGCAACAAACTACTTTCGTATTTAACTGGCAATCTTTGACATCTGAACAACAAGCATTAAGGAGACTTAATTTAAGGATAAAATAGATGGATAGATATAAATATAAATATGGATAGATATACTGGAATGGATGGGATGTTTAATACAATACCATTATTAATTTTACTTTATGAGATTTTGGGATCATGTTTTTGTTTCTCAAACACTCTGTAACTATTTTTATCCTACGAATTGTGCTATTTTTTTTTCTTGGAATCAAAATTCAGTTTGTTTGCAATCAATTATTATTACGTCTTCCTTTTTAGGATTTTCTTTCTAGCAATCGTTTGCACCTCTGACCCTCACTATACGTCACCAATGTATGCACGATGTGCAAAGTTTGGTTCGTGATTGTTGCTTTTAAAACTTGTGCTTATAACTGCTATTACTAACGTATTAAAAATCATGAGTGCTCATGGTAATTTAGTCTAGTGGTTATTATTCTACAAAGGTATATTAGTAAATATGAAAAACTAAAAGCAAGATATGTGGGCAGGGTGTTCTTGAATTGAATGCATCTTTTTTAGTCCACTTACTTGTTACTACGGTCCATGTTTTTTGCAACATAAACTATGTTGGAATGGAATATGCATAATATTTCACAAAGACGACTTTGGTTGGGATGGAATGGAATCAAGATCAGAATAGGATGCATGTCAATTATACCTTAACACATCTATCATTATTTTTTCTTTTTAACAGAATCTATATAAGACAACTAAATTGACGCCCGTATATTTTACTACGATAAGAAATAAGATTATTAAAGGTTACTTCAATGTCTTATAAATATTATCAATGAACCGCTAGTCAGGGTGACTGGTTCATGATGAAGGATACTAAATTAGTCACGGATAATAATACTAAACGGTTCGTTGATTAATGGTGGGATTTAACGTTGATTAACGGAGTTAAGACCCTTACTAATATGTATAAAATTACTAGTATATTCGTCACTAATTACCAATGGGAACCCACCAAAAAATAAATTAATAAATAAACAACACTTTTTATCCATGAGGTTTGCAATAATTAACAGTTTAGTCCATCTTTAATAGGAACGGTGTCTAAAGTTTCAAGTCTTAGCGATTTTCGTCCATAACGTTTCAAGTCTTAAACTTTTCTTTCCCTAACATTTCAAGTCTTAACAGTTTTCGTCCCAAACGTTTCAAGTCTTAAACATTTCCATTCCTAATGTTTCAAGTATTAACAATACTCGTACCTAACGTTTCAAATCTTAACAGTTTTCGTCTCTTGCAAATTTCAAAGAGAAAAACCACGCTTACTCTGTTTAAATTTTAAATTTAACGTTTCTGTAATTTGTAAAATTATCAACTAAATTTAAGAAGTTTATATTTAAAAAGTTTTTATTAAATAATTTTAAAATTTAAAAGCATAATTTATAGTTATAAACGTGTCAAACATTTATTTTTTGAGTGTTTACGACGTAATAACTTAATATATATATGCAATGATTCAATAAAAAATTTTAAGTGTTATTTATATAATCTCATGTAATACACGAATTTTAAGATAGTTTCTTATAAAAAATGTGGATATGATATACAGTTATACACGTTAACCAGGTTCAAGACGAGAGATTAATCATGTCGATTTCGATGGGCCGTCGCATTTAAGTAGAAGTTGCTTAAATGAGTTTTGTCTGGAGGGTGTAAATGTGAAATTTTTTACATTAGTTTTGTCCTATAATAAAGTTTTTGGGTGTTTAAAAAAATGTAATATCAAAGAAAATATAAACGATGGTCCTCGCACCGCTGTCACATCTCGTAAGTCGTGACCACAAATTAACCCAATGTCGCTACCACCACTCATTTAACCAACTTCTACTTTAATGCGACGGCCCAACGAAATCGACATGATTAAATCTCTCATTTTGAACCTGGTTAACGTGTATCTCATTTTTTTCTGTCGGTGCTACATAGTAGAGTTTTTTTTATCAAAACAGTGTAATTTAAAATCTTATTTACCAAAAGATTATAGTTAGAAATTTATTTATCAAAACGAGTATTTTCTTATATTTTCTTTAAATTAAGCTACTCTTTTCTTTTCTTAATCTTTTATTTAATAATTATTGTATTCTTTTGTTTTCTTTTTCTCAATAAATATAATTATATTTTTCTTTTTTTTTGTCGCTTAATACAGCAAAATGTATTATAATTATATTATGATTTACATGTTTTAAGGCTTCATTTATCTCATCACCTCTCGAACAAAAACAACATACAATTCAATTTCAAACAAATATAATAGCATATGTTTTTCGGTAAAATTTATTCGCTTTGAGATTTTATTCTAACTTAACTAAAAACAAACCCGATTCAATAATGTCCTTTTTTATAAAGGCCAACGGAAACTTTAAGCCTAGCCATTCGTGTGAACTCATTGTCAAAAGGTCAAATTTGTGATATTTGTTCGGTTCGTTTTTTATTATATAGTTACAATATATAATCATACTGAACTTCTTATCTTATTTGGTTCGGTCAAGACTTGGGTTATTCAATAATTCAGTTCTATTTTCGGCTACGTTGATAAAATTTTAACCCAAATAAATCAAACCGAATAATTGAAGAACTCTTTTTTTTAATGTTAAAAATGAAACTAAAAAAACAAACGAAATCATCCAGTTTGTTAAAAATACATTAATTGATTAAGAAGAATAGTTGAAGAACTCTCATATTTTATGATAAAAATGCATTAAAAAAAAACAACAAAATTCTTGCACTTTGTTAAAAATCCTAACTATTTAAAATACTCTTCAAAAATACATTTTAAAAAATAATCAACAGCTAAAACGTTAATAAATTTGTTAATAGAATTTAAAAAGTATAGGTGAAAGAGTAAATGTTTCAAGTATTAAACAATTAAAAAAAGTCTTCGAAGTACGTTCAGACATTTTAAAACCCTTTTTCTGAACATGACAATTTAATCTATCTATTTTTTTATATTTTATTTGAAACTTTTGTCTTGAAATTTTGAAAAAAAAAAAAATTATCTAGTAAGAGTATGAGTGAGATGAGAAAGAAGAGAATTTAATAAACACCCAATTTGATAAATATTTTTTTAAAACACCAATTTTGTTAAATAAAATTTCCAACTACACTGGTTTGGAAAAATACTTCTACATAGTACAACTACATACCACTCAATTTTCACCTCCTAATTATGTAATACTTCTCCCACTCTTTTCATCGTTTTTTTTTTATTTTATTTCTTAAAATGTTTTTTTGTTTAGGAAACAAATAATTTATAAACGTAATAAATTAATGAGTCAAATTTAAGTACCTTGCCCAACAACTTAATCTAAGGAGAACTAGTGGATTGTGAATGCTCCAAGGTCTTCTCTAATTTACGTTGTAGTTTAGACTGTGCGGTATACCCCGTTAGAGGGGCGTTTTCACCGGCTGTGACGCCCCGGTGACGCCCAAACACTGCTTCGCCCCTTCTTTTCTGGGCGTTCTCGGTGACGCCGTCACCCCCATGCCGCCATTGTTGATAAAAAAAAGACGTTAAAATTTTTGGGAATCGGTCTTTTGACCGTTGGAGGGTTTTAAAAAAAAATTTTACTTTTTTTTTATATATATGTACACATTATCTCTTTCAAAATCCTCTCAAACTCTTTCTCTTTTCTATTCAAATCTTCTTTCTTTCAATCCAAAAAATTTACCAAAAAAACATCATCATGCAATTCCCACCACCGTTGCGGTCCAGTTCAAGTGAGGAAGACGAGTTTTTCGTACAAGCTGTTGTTCAAGACACCATTTACTACAATCAGCAAGTCGAGAGACCGATTGCACGTAGAAGGCCACCTTTGAATCGCGATCGTAGTGGTGGTCACGAGCGACTCATTGCTGATTATTTTGCCCCACAAGACACCATTTTTGAACGTCGTTTTAGGATGAGTCAAAATCTTTTCACGAGAGTAGCTGTAGACTTCGAACAAAAATACGAGTTTTTCCAGCAGAGGTACGACGGAAGAGGCAGACTTGGTTTTTCTTGT